>VWYP01026915.1:0-77785 GCA_013400435.1 Pycnonotus jocosus | reverse complement strand
TGCGGTAAGGGGTTTTTTTTTTTTTTTTTTTTTTTTTTTAATCTCCCTTTCCCTCCAGTTTCCTCCTTGCCCCTAAAAAACCACAAGCCTCATGATGGAAGGCACAAGCAGGCAAGTTCAGTGAGGTGACTTACTGCTATTGTTTATATGATTCTTGCTTTTCCGTGGCCTGAGACCTCACTGTGTGAGGTGATGTGGAAAGCACAAGAAGAAAGGATGGCCTGTGCCATCAGAGAGATGCCAGAGGGCTGTGGGCAGATGGCTGAAGAGATGTGGAAGCCACAAGACCATTACACCAGTACATCAGGCAATAAACAGCCTTGCTCCTGACAGTCTTTTTGTAAACCAAAGGACAAACAAGCTTGTCTTACTCTGTGGTCTCTGGTCAAGGCATTGAATTGGAGAACTCAGTCCTATTTTTTAAAAATTTCAGCAGTCCTGTAGAGTGCCTTTGTAAAAGTCTTGCAGGGGTACATCTGCTAAGGAGGAATAATTTACTTTGAACATGTAATTTCTAGATATCCCAGATTCTGAAGGGCTTCCTAAGGGATGTCATTGTGAACCAACAACAGTGTCACCACATTAAACTCAACAAGCTCAGCCAGGAGAAGCAGCCACTGGCTTTAGAAGAACTACTGATTCTGAGGCACTTAGGAAGACTGTGCTCCTGTCTCACAAGTTTTGAGCTAGGTCATATTTTCTCCCTCTTTTGGAAGAATACAAAATTTCAGGCTGAATCAAGAGCTTTATGCACCTTGGATGCACAGGGAGCTCTCAGTGCTGTATGGCACACAAAGCCACATGTTCTTCACATTTTACAGCAAAGGCTATCTCAGCCCTCAGAGCTGGGAGGGAGGAACACAGTGAAATAAAGCAGGAAAAAAGCCAACTTCACACTGTATATAAAGGGAAATTTTGACCAAATAAATGCATTTTACTTTCAGCAGAAGTTTTATCTTGAACGGGAAAATGAAAATGATTCTATCAAGTGTTTTCTGAAAAGTTATTTGGTCTACAAAGAAAGAAAATAGAGCAGAACTGGAAATGAACTGAACTAAATCACCTGCAAAACTTCTACTTTTATGGGAGCCACAATGACAGGAATGGGCTTTAAGGATAACAGCATACACAAAAGGTAGAGAGCTGCTTTGTTAATGGAATTACACTGTGGATCCTGAGCCAAATGGATGCAATTTTATTGTGAACTGCACACACAAAAAATTCCCTCAATAAACATATGGAACACGAGGCTTCTTTTCTCCTTACTTTAACTAGGCAGTAGGGAAACATTATGACCAAAGAGTAGATATCAGTGCTAGAAGACTTATAGGGCTGCTTAAAAGGGAGTTCAAAATAAAATAGAAGGCAGACAAAATAATTGCTTGAGCACCATAAGCGATTATTGTTTTCCTTATAGGTTTTTCTCTTCTTTCAGGATGTACAAACCCGGGCACACATACACACTTTTGAAATTGTATTTTTCCTTTAACAGCAGAAGTATCTCCTAGGTGCATGATGAGAATAATGCAACCTATATAGTCTGTTAGGAGAGTTTGAGGGCTTTGAGGAGGAAAATATATTTATAACTTAGGAACATCTGAATAAACAGACCCAAAGGCTTAAATAATGCTTTGTACTTTCCAGTGATGTTTTTCAGGTAACATATAATTAATCATAAACCACTGACATTACCAACATTGGACTTGTATTACTTTCCTTGCTTTGGAAGCTGGCTTTGGCAGCACATTTAAGTGCTTTTCAGAAAGGTCCTGTTGATAAACTATTAGAGTGAAATCCACATCCCATTTGCAGTTAACTATCCTCATCAGATCATCTTTTAGTACTCCCAGCTTGCATCCCTGCTGGCAGTGACTATTTATTTTTAATAGAGCATCTCTTTTTAAAACTTACCTGACACTAAGATGCTCGTTATGTTTGAAATTATAGGAAATAGGGACAACAGTTCTGGACCCAAAACCATTGACTGCCACTGCCCTCCTGTTCCCCAGTGCCAGGTCTTGTAAGGATGATTGCAGTGCAATCTTTAAAACTGTTGTCTTCATCCCTTGAGCCTTGAAAGGAAGGATCTCAACAACACCCTAAAGCTTGCTAAGAGACAATAACTCATTCAAAGACAACTGCAGCAGCTTCCAGGGACAGATTTTCCTCACAAAAGTTACACAGATACTCCAAGTACTTTATTGCTGTTTGGAAAAAAAATCCTCTTAGCTGCTGCAGTTTCCAAACCCTGCTTTTAGAATTCTCTGCAGAATCAGTATTTTACTGCAAAATTCTTTGCTCTTTCCCAGCTCTGAGCCACAATTTCAAATTATAGTATCTCAGAGGTCTGCTTGAAATGGCCTTGGGTTTGTTCCCTCCAGTCTGATGGCAAATGGGTTAAAATGTGCAAGACTTCCCAACAGGGAATGTGAAGAGTGATACAAGTATGTCAAATCCAATGTCCACAACTTGATAAACTATCCAGACATGTAACAATGTCATGATCCCAAAGAATAAATTTTGTGGTTCTATGATGCCTGTTTCCAAATCCTTTTAATTATTTAGAAGGCATTCTCGCTCACCAAGTGCTAATGCTTAGGGCCAACCAATTGGAAATTATTGATTATTGCTGAAATCTCCAGGCTGCCAGTAGTTCTGACACATGTGTGCCACAGAGCACGGTGTGAATATCAACACACATAATCTGCTGTGCTTATTCACAGAGCCTTAATTGCAACAGACCACACAGACCTCACATACTTCATCATCCTGATAAGTTCTTATCACATGAATCATCTTATGGATTAGCTTTCACTGCTTGTTCTGATCTTTGTTTCCTACACAGGCACAGCCGCACTCTGCCACTCATTCACCAGCAGATTTCACACCCCATTCCCCATCTTTCCTGAGGCTTTGCAGAGGGATCAGTGACTGCAACACTGAAATCATTTCACTTACACCTGTCTTACTTTGCCTGTCATACCTGAGAAAGTGTGCCACACCCTTAGGAAACTGGAATTCTCCAAAATCTCCCAAACATTACAGGCTTTCCTCTGCTCCACACTCCAGCTTCAGGAGCACAGGGAAACCAGACAGGATTTTTAGTGCACCTCAGCTTCTAAAAAAGCCATATAAAAAGTTCCTACTTCACTAACTCACAGCTAGGCAAGTCTGCTAAATTTTTAATCATGGATAACCAGAAAAACACCCTGAAAACAATACAGGAAATCCTAACACAACCTTCAAACATCATTGCCTGGATAAGTTGATTTGCTACAGTGAGAGAAGCCTTGAGGTTACTGAAATGCATTATCTTAGCTCAGCCACAATTTCAGGGTGTTTTTGCAGGTCTTCTCTTACCAGAAAAATAGCTTCTTCTCAGCAACAATTTTTTTTTACTCCAAAAAGGTAAGTAGCAAATACTCCAAAATCCTGTGTAAGGCATAAGCACAATGCAATCTCTATGTTCAATTGTTACAAAATAAATAATTTTCTCACCATTTCAATGAAAATTTATTCAAATTGAGTAATGTTATTGTAGAAAGGATGAAGGCAAGCATACACAAGCAATTAGGAATGTTGCTCCATTTCCTAAATACATTGTAATTAAACAAATGTCAGCAGTTCAGCCTTATGCAGAGGTGATTTGACAGTACTTGAGAATCTCAGTTGTACAGTTCAAGACAGTTCAGAGACCTTGTTATTGTTTGCAGGGTTTTTTTCCTTATGCATTTTGCACTAAAAACATCTTGGCCAAATTATATTCATCTTTAATAAGCATCAGCTCTAACTAGGCATGGATGTATCATTATAAAACCTTGCTCTCCCTCACAAGTGGAAAAGGTGAGGTAATCCTGTTGACCGTTTTCTAGATTTAGAAACTCAGACAGACCCCATGATTCTGTAGATATTGAAATCAAGATTGAATCCTTCAGTGTCAGCTGGCTCTCAGGCAGCTCTGTTCCCAAGGGATAGCAGTCTTTGTTGAAATACCTTAAATTCTTTATCTACCACAATCTAGCAGGAACCCTTCAAACCAAAAGCCACATTCCAGTGCTAGGAGACAAGTGAGAAATTACCATGGCACTTTTCCTCAGTGTGACTCTCTGGTACACAGGAGGACCAGGTCTGTGTGAGTGTTAATGCAAGGATTCCCATAGACCCAGCAGCAGAACAACTGAAGACCAAAATCGAATCCATTCCCAGTGGAGCACACCAAGCAGCAGGATGTGCACAGCTGCTGCCTGGGAAACTCAGATTCTGGAGAGCAGAAGGATGAACAGGGAAAAGTCCAGAAAGCTCTACTCAGATGCTGAGCTTTGCAGGCAGGACCTTCTCCTCTTCCTCTCTCCTGCTCCTTTCAGAAATCCCTACCCATGGACTGGAGGCAGAAAGATGAGAAAGAAGAGACTGTCAACTCTGTTCTGTGCTCACTGGTTGCTGATTACAGGAGAATGCAAGTGATCCCTAGATATGCCTCACAGAAAAGACCATGCCCAAGCTCAGTGTTTCCTTTATATCACAGTATTATGAAATCTTTAACAATAATAACACATCTAGCAGAGAAAGGAGATAGTGTACAACAGCATCCACTTTTGTCCAGGAACAAGAGAGTTAAAGCATTTCAAGCACCTGGCAGGTTTTTTTTGTGGTTGGTTTTTGTTGGGTTTTTTTTTCTGAGCAATGGCTGAACATAACCATTAGAGATTCTGGATGCACAGGTAGCAGCAGTGTCTGAGTGCTGCTGTATGGTGCCCATCATATTTTGTCTCCCCCTGTGCTCAACTTTCTTGTGCTGACAAATGAACAGTTAGAAGCTCTTTGTTATATAAATGTCAGCAGAGGCAAACAGAGTGGAAATTTGGTGGTCAGGTGTAGGTGGCCAAATACTCATAAAAAAAGATTAGGTAGCTGATAGGGAATGGTATTTACCAGCTGCATGAGGTGTCAGGTGTTGTGGAGAAACATTGTTTTCACAAAAATGGCTTGAAATAGGTCCTTTTTGTTTCTCCCAGGCTTTTGTGCTCTCTGGAAAGGAACTCACTGATCTCCACAAGGTAGAGATGATCCTTGAAAATACTTGAATGCATGGCTGAACCCCCAGAACCTCTTCCACAGTGTTGCTACATGGTGCCTTTGTGCTGAGATTGAAATCACAGTAATACAGCTTTCTCACAAGAAGTGAAATCAGCCATCACTGTCTCAAGCATCTCACCAAGCTCCTCAGTTTCTCTGAAGGGGTTTTATCAAGTATTTGTAATTATAAGTTGCCTGTGCTGCCACTTGGTTCAGAGGACAGTGGAGTCAAATGCCTGCTCTCAATGTCCTAGGTTTCCAATGAATTGCAAGAAACTTCAAGCACTTTCTGTGCAGACCATCAGGCAGCATAAATTACAACTGTTCTCTCCAGTCAGTGGAGCTGTGCTGATTTACATCGGGGGAAGATCTGCTCCCTCTTGTGGGACAAGTTTAAAGGGGGAAACAGATCATGTCTTGCTTGTTCCTTATTTTTGCCTGAAGTCTTCAGTTAAAAATAGATTCCTTGATTATATCAAGATGAATTTTAAATTTGTTTGTCATTCTCTGGTCCTGCCCTGTCCTCTGCCATGGGAGTGGGATGATGGCAGATCCAGCTGCACCACTGCTGCAGTGAGGGAGCAGGTAGGAAGTTGCTGAGTGCTTCTGTGTACTGAGGCTTTGCTAAATACTCATTTTTCAGTGTAACAGGACACATCCTCACCTGTCTGGGGCTCAGACCCAGAGCCAGGAGTGCCTGATGGGACAGCACATCTTGATCAATGAGTCACATTTCTTCTTTACCTACCTGACATTCAATTCCTTACTATGACTTGTGAGTGCTCGAAACCCAATATAAAAAGAACTCATGCATAAACATTAATGCTCTAATAGGAATCTCAGTAACATCAGGCACCAACTCCTCACCATGAGTAGAGCTGGTAACTAATTAAAAGCGTGAATGAACAGACGTGAGAGATAAACAAAGTTCCTATTTGGCTGCAGTGCGATGTGAAAACTCTGCTGAGCTGCCACTGACAAAGCTGAAGGTCTGGTCCTACAGCAAGCCCTAATGCCATGATGAACACATTTTAGCTGCTCTTTGTCACTGTTTTTATTTCACTGATTCTTAAAGATCATTGAAGTGTGACTCCTACATTCAAGTGGCTGGTTTGGCAGCAGAGGACAGAGCACAGATTTTGGTGCATGCCCTATGAGCTTGGGCATCAACACTGCATGGCAGAAACCTGATCTGCTGCAGCTTCATCACTTATTGTAATTAGCAATCTGTGCCCTGTCTATACATACTAAAGAATCACATTTCACAGCACAATGCAAACTTAACCCATCTTAGAGTCCACGCAGGGATTTTGTACCAATTTTAATTAAATCATTCTCCAGAACAATTTGACTACTTTCCTTGTGTAGGCATAACCCAGAAGCAAATAGATTATAAAATTTCTCACTCTCATTTATTATCGATTTCATGTTACCAATTGTTCTTCAAGTCTTAACTTCTGGAGTCATGTTATTGTCTAGGAAATTCAAGTTACATATTTCCTTTAATCCTGTGTTTCAAAGGATGACATGAAAAGATATCCTCGTGTCCCAAAACTGCTTAAAAATTTGCATGCAAATTATCCAATATGCATTGTTCTTCCTTTTAAATAGCAGTTATTTATATGCCAGTCCCATGCTGCGCAGGAGCTGCACCTCAGATCTTTGAACCTGTGAGTAAACAGAATGAAACTAGAATAAAAGTACTTCAGAGACACTTAACTGAGACAGATGACTGAGCTGTTAGCTCAACAATCTTCAAAATACCTGAGAAGATTCAGGAACACCAAGAAGTGGTCCTGATCTTGACCATACTGGAACACACCTTGGTGGTACCCCTCTTTCCAGAGTCTCCTTGAAAAGCCCAGGAGTGCCCTGTAAAAGGCTGGCCACTGAGCAGGACAAATTCAGCTTCTGTGCAGGCACAGGAGTGATCCTGCTCTGCTCCCTCTGCCAAAGGGGGAGCCAGGGCAGGGACTGCAGTGCCCACACCCCCAGCATCACTCAGGGGAAGGCTGAAGTCCTTCCCTAAAATATGATGAACAAAGACTGTTCTGGGAAGATCTGTGTTGCAATCACAGCTGCAAGTGGAATTTCTCTTTGGCCCCAAGGACACCAGGACTTAGCCTGTAAAAGGTTCCTGCTGCCCATGTATTCTTGGAATTCCTCCTCCTCCTGGCAGTCTGGCTCTCACCCCCATGACACCAATTCTGGTACTGAATGGAAGGCAAACAACCCTGCCAGACAGTGGTGAATCATCTGCCATCCCACTCCAAAACTGCCAGCACAAAGGAGTTAACAAAATCTGTTTGAGCTGAGAGTATTTATGCTTCAACAGTTCCATTAATAGGTATTAAATAGCACTCCTTTAAGCTACAATGCTGCTGCATAGGGTTTCAGCCTCATCTTTATGGATGCCTTGTCATAATTTCTAGAATTATAGAATTTCCAGCCACACACCTACATATATCTGCAAAGTTACAAAATAGTCAAAGATTATTTTTTCTGCCCACAACTAGCAGAAATGACTTTTCATTAATCAGGTTCAGATGAGATGAAATTAAATCAATTCTTCTCCTTAAAGTTTGAGAAACACAAAGAGAGGGAAAACAACTCTTCTCAACCCTCAGCTAGGGAGCTATAGTGAAACTCCAGCTCTGGGTACATTGTCTCTGGGTGGAATTGCAGCACCATGTGAGCACTTACTACCTCTGCTGGCTGCTTCTCTCCCCACACACACACAAATGCTGCCTCAACTCTCTTTGACTAGACACTTAGGGGCCCTTCCCCTCTTTATGTTCTTGACCTATTCCCAAGAACTCAACCCCAGCCTAACCCACATGTTCTCTCTTTTACTTTGTATATCATACACTCTCATTAAGCACCATCTTCACAAAGGACTTTGCAGGAGATACAATTCCCCATTCCCTCAGGTAATTCCAAATATACTCAGAGGAGGTAGTGAGGCAATCTCCTACACATGGCAAATTATGTTGGAGAGTAATAAGAGATACCAGGTATGGAAACAGGAAATTGTGTCTGAGATGGAGAGAAGTAAATGGGCTGCATTGTAACAATGCAAAATTCAGACTGCAACTGACTCCAGGACTCCCACTGGCCCAGAATCTGAGCTCAGATCTCACATGCATCATTTCTAGAATTTGTATGTGTGAATGCATCCATTGCACAGCAGGAGACTGGAGAAAAACCAGGAGTCTGCTACTCTTCATGCTGAAATCCACGGGTGTTTTGGTTAAAACCTCTCTGAGGATCCCTGAGCACAGTGAGATGCTCTTTGCATTCACAGAGACAGCACTCTCCAGGATGCAAGCCTTGCTGAGCACCTGCCCTCATACCCATTTATCTCCACATGACATTGGTGGGAGGCTTTTACTACTGACAGAGCCTATTCTGCCCAGCCCAAAAGCATCCAGTGCAGTTCTTAGAACCTTCCACTTGATAAATGGGAAACTTAAAAAAAAACGTGGGGGAGGCACATCAAAGTGCAATAACGTGAGATGACATCTCTGCTCTGCAAAGGCCAAGACAGATTTCTGACTACACTGTAGCAGCAAACCAGCATGATAAAAGAGCTAAAGCAAGAGGTTATGATATGCTTGAATCACTCCAGAGAAAGCAAGTGCTGTGTGTAACTAGGGAGATAAATAATCAGGCAGACAGAGTAGCACTGCCCCCTCACTCACTTAAATCAAAGCAGGTTCTTTTGCCACCTCTCCACCCACTTGGAACCGGCATCAGGGAAGTTTAAAAGTTGTCATTGGCAGGAACAAATAGAGAAGTGCAATTCTGGAACTGAGATATAAACCCAGAGGCACCAGCAATGCCTCTTCAGCAGTGCTAGCAGGGGTCCCCAGGCCTGCTCCCCTCAATGTCAGCACCACAGCCAAAGCCACCCAAAGCTTGAAAATATTCACTGCCCTCACAAGGAGCTTGGGAATCAGCAAAGCTGGACTCCCGTAGCCAGGATATATCCTGGCCAGCACATACAAGCCAAAATGCAGCAGCAAACTACACTGAGGCATGCTTGGCACAAGTCCTTTTTTCCAAGATCCCAGCGGCATGTTGTCTGATTAGCTGGCAGTATCTGGCCCATGACTGACTGATGCTGCTACTCAGCAGCTTGGATTTGACCCTCAGCAGGACTTACAATCTGCCTGAAGAGCCCTGCATTGAAATCAGAGGGCCATGGGAGTATGTCCAAGGTCAGGTTTTATTGTAAGCAATACCCTCCACCTCAAAAGCAGCTGCATGTTTCTGACAATTATTTGAGAAGGTAATTGAACTCAGCTGTTTCAAATGTGATTTCCATACAATGTGCACTGTACTTTGATCCTGAATTGGAAAAAGGAATAAATAATCCTGTTTTAACCTTGACTTGACATGGCACTTGCTATGCAAACACCCTGCCTGCAGATCACACAGCCCAGGGAGGAAAGAATGTGACATTCTAGCATGGGGGAAGAGCTACTCTTTGATATTTCTGCCCTTTAGTTCATGGTGTCAAAAAGACATCTAAGCTCACAAAACAGGTAAAACTCTAGAAAGGAAAATCTGCTTTGGCCCCCCACTATATTCATGAAAAGGGAAACTGAAAACTGCACCTCTCACAAGGAGCAGGTACTTGATGGTGAAAGGAGAATCTTCCCTTCCCTTGCATTATCTTGGTGGTGGATGAAGCCAGGGTATTTGCTGTGACTAAAAATAAGAATTCTTTCCCTAATGTAGGAAAAATAAAATAAAATCAAATTTCCAAAATGCACCTTTCACATTGCAAGTAAGGCTGAGGAGGAGCAGCTGTGAGAGAGAATCGCAGGTTTTCTCCACAGGCTCTGGCATGGTTGCAGCAAGAATATCAAGGAACAGGAAAGAAGTTTTCATGAAGACAGGACTCCAGTGAGCAATCTGCCTGTATGACTGTACTCACAGGGCTCTCCCCAGCAGAGGGGCATGAGATTCAGAGAGTTTATTCTTACAGCACCCCAAGGAGTTAGAAAAGTGACTTATTCTCCAGCTGGGAGCAAAGACAGAGAGAGTCCCAAGAAGCTTTTGGTGGATCAGAGAACTGACCCCAGCTCTGGGCCAACTTAGCTATCTAAGCGACCTAGATGAAGTCTGGTAGAAGTAGAAAGAGAGAAGAGAGTACCTTGACAAAATTATGTGTACACACCCATCCAGCCTCTTGGACCAAGGGATAATTTCACACCTAAATTACAGTGCAAAAGCACACATCTCTCTGCATGCAAAAAGGGAGGCCCTGCTGAAGAAGATCTGACTTTTGGGGTGCAGAGTACAACTCTGAGCTTCCCTTCTGTGAAACATAAGGGCATTCCAGAATGCACCAAGGTTTGGAAAGAAACATAGAAACAGGCAAAGAAATACAACAAAATGGCTGGGTAAAAAGCAATATTATCATTCCGAAAGTGTCTGAGAGCACCAGCATCAAACTAGGGGCACAGTTTCTCTGGAAATATATATCAAAGGAAAGCATACATGATTGCAGACAATGAGGTAAGGTACCAGTCTGGCTCAGCAGCGTGGCAAATACTGACAGAAGGCACAGAGGCAGTGATGGGACAGCAACTCCCTGATATTTGCATGGAGTTGTATTTAAACATCCAGCAAGCTTTGATCTGCTACTATTGCAAAGAAGCTGTTCCTAGGAGTCCTTCTGATCTAATCCCTGTAAGCTGCTCTGTTTACCCTGCTGACACCTCAGTACAAAAATTGCATCAAATACAGCCGTGCACATTTGGGTGCAAGTACATGTATGTATGCACAAGGATGTGCATAGGGCACATGAAAGAAAAATAATCTGTACATGCCTTTTATCTTTGCAACAAGACCACTAACACAGGACAGAAACCAAATGCCCTTTTCATCCTGCACTGTGCCTAACTGACTTCAGCAGACCCATTGCAGAATTAAATACTGCTCATGGTGAGGGAGAACAGAAAACTCCATCTCCAAATATGTAACGATCCGCTCAGAATACACCAAGGGATTCAGTGAGTCTCTACATATGCTTCCTCTCAGCATGCAGGTGTAAGATTTAAAAATCCATATTTTTCTCCAATAAACTTAAAAACAGCTATAATACCAAGTACCAAAAGCACCATCTGTGCTTCACATATAGTGATGATGTTTTTTTCAGAGTTGGTGCTGTTTCCTAGTATAGCTTGATCTTATTTTGTCAACCGCATCATGAAAAGTGCAAAGAACCCCTGTGGATCCAAATGTCTCTGAACAAGCTGCTTTAACAAGAGCATACAACATATTTCTGCTTCTTTAAGGCAACTATATTGTTGACTCACATACTCAGTAACATTTAAATGTGAGGAAATGTTCAACCTGGACACCAAAGTGCTCCATACACCTTGGCAGTGCCTGACTAGAGGTTGCTGTGACCAGCACAAGACAAGGGTTTCTTGATGAAGAAAAGAAGCTGAAAAATGTGAGTGCTCATAAAGATTTATTTTCCTTGTGCAAGCAGCACCTCCTCACTGGCCATCCCCCCTTTACTGCATATCCACCACTTATGCTCCTCCAAGAAAGTCCAGCCCAAGCAGTGCCCTCTTGTACACCTACCAAGTGCCAAAGATTTTCTAAAGTCCACTGAGGACCTTGCTGACCAAATACATCTGGAATAGCCAGCAGTCGGAGGCCTCAGTGATGGACACACATATCAAACTCAAACACAGAGCCCTGACAAGGTAAGTTTGACAAACTCTTGTTTTGTCTTTCCCTCTTTCACCTTTCCTCAGCTGTAAACTGTAACTCAAGCCTGGATCTGTTGCATCTCCTCAGAGCTGTGTTAATGCTATTTCCATTAAGCTGCTCTGTTTAGGGTGATGTTAGCATCCACCATCCTTCTCAGAGGTACTGCAGGTATTTCTCACCACATTCAAATGTGGATGTGGGTGTCTACTTGAAACATACAGTTACCAGTTTGACATTTGGTATTTTACTTGAATGAGAATCATAGAATCATTAAGGTTGGAAAAGACTTCCAAGATCACTAAGTCCAACCTTATCACTATCATGCCAGGCAATCCATAACACTAAGTGCTACGTGCAGACCCTGCTATACTCAGTACCTTGGTGTAGCACCTGGCCCTGTTCCTTCTCCAAGGCCTTTTTTCTCTCAGTTTCTTTAATTCCTTCTTTTATGTTTTGTAATGTCCATAGACAGAAACATTACTAAATGTTTCTTTACAGAAGTCTTCAGTGTGGTACAGAGACAGCATTTAACTGAAAAGTTCCCCAGTATATTCCTGGAAAGAAACAGCAACTTTGAGCTATTTTCCTCAGTGAAGTCAGATTGATTTCTCTTGTCATCCTTTGGTTGGTTTCTTTTTCTTCCTCACTTTTGTCTCTCCAGTGGAGCACAGCTTCATGTCTGCCACTTTCTCTCCAGCAGAAATGTATCTCAACAAGGCCAGTGTCCTGCTTTGTGGCACCACCTCCTCTTCCAGCACCTGTAACTTTTTAAATGGGGATGAACCAGAAGGCTTCCACCTCATAATCCATGATCAGGTAACACACTGAGGGAGAACCTCTTAGGAATATATCCTGACTGGCCTTCTCACTGTGCCTTCCTACTGAATTCAGCATGTTCAGTGAGTAAAAATCACAGCATTTCATCTACCATCTAATACCACACATGTCTTTTGAAAGTTCAGATGTATTCATTTTAACCCTAACCCTTGGTCCACGTTCCCTTGTGCTATGCTGCAGGGGACACTCCAGATGGATTCTCCTTCAAGCAAGCAATGCCATGTGAAGCAAGGATATGATGACAGATATTAAACTGCATTCTCTGCTGGTGTTAAGCAGAATCATTTCACCCATAGTTTTGCCAGTTTATAACAATACAAAATACATCCCTGCATTTCTTTTCAGCCTGTCACTTTTTAATCAGTTGGAATGACAATCATCCTATTCAGATTTGCTGGAGCTCACAGCCACTACTCAGAACCATTGCTTGAATGCTGATTTTCTGATACCATTCTTTATAATATATCTAATTCTTTCATAACTCTTTGCAAACATTAAAAAAAAGAGAGAGAGAGAGAGAGAATATAAATGATTTACTAGTGAAGCATATTAACATTTAAAACCAATGACCAATTAGAGATTTGAAAACATCTGAATAGGCCTACTATTGAAAATGCCATCTGGTCTCCTGATTATTCCTTCCATGTACTTCCTCATGACAACAACACAAAAGAAGATTTGGACCAAAAAATATTCCTAAATTAAAAATAATAATAATAATAATCACTTTTACTGTACTTAGCTGCTGTCAGCATCGGACAGGGCAAACAATCAGCCTCCAAACAAAAAATGCTCAAAGAAAGATTATGGACACAGACTTTGCTTCCACTACTTTCTTTTTAGTGCAGTTTCCAACCCAGACCTATTGACTTACAGAGAAAAGCAGCAAGCGTACCTAAAGCTGTACTCTAAATTCACCCCCATTATCTTTGTGTTGACACTTCCTCCTAGAAGATATATGCTGAGCTCCAGGTAGATCATTTGTAACCTTTATAATGATGATGGCAACAAATATAGCACAGTGCCCTCCAACTGACACGGAATGGATACTCAATGCTTCACTATTCTGCAATGAATAAATTGCTTGTCAACATACGTGCAGTAGCAGTTTTTCCCCCAATTTAATGATCACACAGCCATGACACAGCAGATATCCATGTATTAGAATGATCAGGAAAGCCTGAGTGAAAGATTTGGAGAATGAATTTCAAGCCAAAGTTGCCACTGCCTTGGAAAGCAGCAGTGTGAATTGATTTCTGGATTGGAGTGATGCTGCACAGCAGTTTCAACTTGCATAGGGGTCACCTTCATTAAAATACAGTTTCTTTGTCAGAACAATAAAAGCTCTCTCCTATGAAGCATATTGTCACAGATAGTGAGGTGAAATACCTGTGTCTGTCCATAAACTGGGCATTTGTCCTGGCAGCTGGGTGACTGAACACCTCCCTGTGTACATGGTCAATATATTGAGAGCAGAGATGCACTAAGATATCCAAAGGCCATGCTGTAGCACATAGGTTTATGGAAAAATTGTGAGCCATTTCCTTTCTTCTATACAAGTTTTCTACAGGAAAATAATCTGTATAGATCTCTATAGGAAGACAGAAACCTCCTGCACTGGGAACGTTTGTATCTTGGGAGTAGGATTCCTCTATGTACACTGGGAAATTCAGAATCTCTCTGGAAAAGTGAACATGACCTACATCCACATCCCTGCTGGACACCAGGACAGCCCTCACTCAGATGCTGAGCTACCTGCAATGAGACAATTCTGCTGTCTCAGCCATGCTGCATTTCAGGACATTCAGCAAGATTTGTTCCAGAAAGAAGTAGAGGTTTTGACGTTAAAATTCTCAGCAATGGTTCCTCCCTATTTAATGAATTTGTCTTTATTTTTTTCAGGTTCCAATCACAACTCCCATTTTTTGGTTTGAGGTTCTTTTTGCCTCTCAGCTGGTCTGAGAACACTCAGTCTTTGCAGACAAATAAACACCTCCAGATTTCAGATGTCTATTTGCAGTTTTACTGTTTCAGCAAAGAGTAGAATATTTGTTATTTTTAAAACAGAAATTTCCATAGGAAAAACTAGACACCACTAATGAGTTCTAATTCCCAGCATGTGCAGATCCATCTAGCACAGAAGCAAATTGCTCATGACCCTTCAGCAACACCTTCAGCATTAGGGGACTGCTTAATCCCAGTCTGCTTCTAACTGGAATTAGCAAAACAGAGAGGAAGGTGGCCCTTTATTAATGTTAACAATCCTCATTATGAATTTACAGTATGACTCCTTTAAAAATTCAGAGAAAGCATTATACTTTGAACACTGAAGTAAAAAAATTACATTGCAATGGATTGATAATTATAAATTACATGTTAAATTTAAGACTTCTCCCTGCACAAAATGCACAATTGCTTTAATTTAGGGATAGAAATATTTGTGATGGAAGTTAACAACTGAATTATTATCCTATCTTATTAATCTTGTCAGCCGTCAAAGGGGAGGTTTAGAGTTTTTTTAATTGAAGGGGTTTTTTCTTCATTTTGCTAAACTTTAGGCATTTTTAATGTCTTCCAGCTCCGAGACTATGCCTACATACACATGCACACACCATACACTTCAAGCACTGAAAAGTAAAGCTTGCTTTTACTACTTTCTTTACCTCTTTCTACATTACATTGTTCAAAGTGAGACTTTGACCTCTGAGGTCCTCATTTCTCTTTCTTAATTATTTCCAGGCAGGAAAAATTCAAGCAGGTGAGGATAAGTAATTTTCACCTTTAGTTCTACAATGGGAGAAAACCCAAGGACTCTAGATGTGCTCTGGAGTATAACAATTAGCATAGCAATTAATTATGGTATCCTCTTCCAATGAAAATTTGGTTCAGCGCAAGAGCAACACCATGCGACACTGCCTCACATTCTGCGTACATTTATTTCTTCCCAAATTACACATGTAGGCCTAGAAATGTCTCACTTTTTTAATTAGCATCATACCAGATGGGATGACTAAGAGCCTGAGTTTAAAATTCATGTGCAAAACTTCTCCTCTGCAGAAGCCTATGATGTCATTTAGTGACCCAGGCCTCGCCCCAATCATGGGACAGCAGTTGTGCCTTCCAGGACATAAATGGTCACAACAGAAACAACTCCTGTGACCTCCAGGCAATGTTCAGGACCTTCACAGGATCATCATAAAATCATTGAATGGTTTGGGTTAGAAGGGATTTTTGAAGTTCATCCAGTTCCAACCCCCCGCCACAGGCAGAGATGTTATTCCATAGACCAGGTTGCTCAAGGATCTCCCATCCAACCTGGCCTTGAATAGTTCCAGGAATGGAGCATCCACAACCTTCTTGGGCAACCTGTTCCAGCCTCATCCCCCTCACAATGATTTCTTCCTAATATCTAATTTAAATCCACTAAAGCCATTACCCCTTGTCCTATTACTCCATATTGTTTTTAGAAGTCCCTCTCTGGCTCTCTTGCAGCCCTTTTAAGAACTGGAAGGTCTCACTGAAGCCTTCTCTTCTCCATGTTGAACACTCCCAACCTTCTCAAACTTGCCTAGGAGCACAGGAGTGGTGCTCCAGCTCTGTGATCATCTTCATGGCCCTCACCTTCACTTGGATTCTGCATTCCATGTGCAACTTGAATTCATTGCACAACTTCAAAAGAACAGCCTCTGGGTTTAGACCAACTCCTCTGCACATCACTGCATCGAGCATCAGCTCCTCAGGCCCCAGGCAATAGTGCTGATAAAGGCAGATCAAGACAAGGCAAGACAAGCCATTTGCAAATCTCAGGCCTGGGTGTGCATTGACATGGGAAGTTACAGTCAGCCTCCTCTTCCTCCTTCACAGTGTTCCAAAGGGCAGCTCAGCAGCTACTCTGCAGATTTCCCTCCTGCCTTAGCTGTGGCAGCCAGTCTTTGAAACTGCTTGCAGCTGTTATTATATTTCTGTGCTTTTTAAAATTATATATTTCCCTTCAAATACAGTATTTGATTTAAATATTTGGAGAATGCAAATTTCTTTATTTACACATGCCTGAAAAAAACTCTGACTGCTGTATTCCCTGGGTAATTCAGGAATTCTCACCAGCCTCCTTTCAGTTAATTACTCTGTGAGACTGCCTGGTGAAAAATGAATCCTGCCTGATTCCTCTGCTGAAAAACATGCAGCAAGTGGCAAGTCAGACTGATTCTTGCTGCAAGAGAGCTGTGCACAGAGCAAACACAGCATGTGAAACAAATCAATACTGTAATCACCAATGCAACCTATCAAACCCAACTCCAGGGTCAATCAATACTGTATCTTCCCAGATGACAACTGGGGAACAGAAGCTTTTAATACCTTTCCAAGATAAATCTCTTCCTTTACAATGTGAGACACAATTTTCCAGTATGTTCCGTAGTAAGGGGAGGATTTTCCTAGAAATTAGTCAGACTTTAGATTAAAGCAGCCAAAGCTTTCTGCATTTAGGAGACCTTCCACACCCGT
The DNA here is from genome assembly GCA_013400435.1 of Pycnonotus jocosus. Taxonomy (NCBI): domain Eukaryota; kingdom Metazoa; phylum Chordata; class Aves; order Passeriformes; family Pycnonotidae; genus Pycnonotus; species Pycnonotus jocosus. The sequence goes on along the minus strand of VWYP01026915.1, from coordinate 60,634 downwards.
CTCCACTCAGAGACCCCATTTATTTTTAGCAGTAACCCTTTCTGTTCCTGTACTACACACAAAGCAATGCAAACCCTCCAATTCTGCCACTTCAGGAGAGCAGATCATTTCATGACTGAATTGTATCTGCCAAATTAAACACTTAATAGCCCAGAAACTCTTCTGTACCACCATCCAACTGTAGTTACAGTTTATGTAAATCACAGATACCAACGTGGCAAGGTTAGCTTTATGTGATCATGGTCTATATATGTACTCCTTCTGGGAATGAAACCCATCTGTCTCAGCACTGTGCAATGATTAATAGGTTTTTATCCCATACTACCTCCATGATGCAGTGGGCTATTAGACCCCTTTGACAGAACTGAGACACAGGGAGATTAAGGGTCTAGCCTACATGGATAGGTGCAGGCAGACACATGCTCCCCTGCCTGTGCTGGCTGGATGTGGATCTGTTTGGGCCTGGAAGCCATGAACTGGCTGCTGTGCTTGGGCCATGCTCAGCTGCTCAGCAGAGCCCTTTTCCCTGGCACAGCACCATGCCAATGGCTCCCAGGCAGGAGCTGTCTCATGAGCAGCCAGCCAGCGAGCACAGGGCACAGGTCTGCCTGCAGCCAGCCATGGGGACACCTTTACAGGGACAGGGACTGACTGAGGGCACAGGTCTGCCTGCAGCCAGCCATGGGGACACCTTTACAGGGCCAGGGACTGACTGAGGGCATAGGTCTCTCTGCAGCCAGCCATGGGGACACCTTTACAGGGCCAGGGACTGACTGAGGGCACACGTCTGCCTGCAGCCAGCCATTGGGACACCTTTACAGGGACAGGGACTGACTGAGGGCATAGGTCTCTCTGCAGCCAGCCATGGGGACACCTTTGCAGGGATATGGATCCTGATCAGGGACATGCCCTGATCGAGGACACCCAGCCATTACCAGAGGAGGGGTGAACTCAACTGGAGCCTGAGTAGCCAATTCACAAGACCATCAGGACTTTAGGGAATGGCCTGAATTTGTATCAGGGAGGTTTACGTTAGACAATAGAAAAAGGTTCTTCACCCAGAGAGTGGTTGGCCACTAGAACAGGCTCCTCAGGGAAGTGATCACAGCTCCAAGGCTGACAGAGTTCAAGAAGCATTTGGACAATGCTCTCAGGCACATGGGGGGATCCCTGGAGATATTCCTGTGCAGGGCCAGGAGTCAGATTTGATGATCCTGATGCTCCCTTCCAACTCAACATATTCTGTGATTCTGTGACTGTTCCTATCCTTCATCTGATAAGCTACAAATTAGGCACACTAAACTGCAAGACAGCACCTCAGAGAAGAGGAGGAAGGGAGAACCTTTAGAGGGTGCTCCTTCCATCCCAGATTGGGAACAGGGCCCAGGAAATCAAGGGGATCAGCCATTGGAGCACAGCAAATTATGCACATGTTTGCAGCAGGGGATCTTCAATTTCGCTGCTTTTCATTTTAGTAGAAAAGCCCTTCTGGCAGCTCCAGGAATATATCATAGCTGTGAATGACTGCTATTATTGCCCACTTTAAATACACAGTAAGAAAAAATAAATAACAACATATTTCTCTCCATTTAGGATGACTCAGGCTGAGATTAATTTGGTATACATCCTTAAAATACAGCTGCAAATGTCCAGTCATGATTCTGGCACACACTCCACGCATCAAAGCTTGTGCCTTGTGGAGGTCTCCTCTTTAGAGAGTCAAGAGGTACACAAAGAGCATGAACTGCATATTGGATACAAACCTGTTTATAACAGCTCTTATTAGAAAAGAAGGGAGCACCCTTGGAAAGAAGCAACTGAAAAAGATTAGTTCTTTGATTAATTGATTTTCAGGCCATTAAGGACCATTTTGGTCCTTTCACTCATTCTCCTGTGTGAAAAGTCTGGGGATTTTCCCAGAGATTGCCAGGGCTCTGCTGGAGATGATGAGATGTCTGTGGGGACAACCATCTGCCCAAGCGCTGCCAGTCTCCAGATCAGTGCCTCAGACTAGCGAGGGCCAAATTTCACAGCCTGCAGACATTTCATTTTTCATTTGGCATCCTGCTGATTTCATCAGAAGTGTTAACTGAGAAAAGACTGCACATGGACCCTGAACCAGAATCTGGAACAGACAGCAATTTTTTTAAAAGCATTTCCCTCAGCCTCTTAAACAGCATGGCAAGTGCTGTTGTTCCCTCTGCCCCTGAGATATTGTACTAAAACTCCTTTCCTTTAGGAAGCCTTTCCAAGCTTCTGATGTGAATTTTTTATAGAGAGAATCCTAAAATGAAGATGACAGTCTTGTGCACTACTTTATTTCTTAGCACTTTTTCTCTCTTCTTTAACTTTCCACTTCAGCAAGCAAAGTTTAACAGAATCAATTTCTCTATGTTCTCAGTAAAATTCTCAGTGGGAGCCACTGCTCCATAGGCTCCTTTTAGTTATTTATTGCCTGCCTACTACATATGTTAAGAGATGTGCTATTGCTTAGAAATCAATTAATCCTATTGCTGTTTGGAACATGCATGTTGCAGAAGCACCAAGGTTAACTATGCAGAAAGATTAAAAAAAAAAAAGTAGATCCAGGTTGTGGAAATACTTCACCTCATGTACAGCACTGTTGCCAATATTTTGACTTCCCAAAGTTTGGATGCTTACACAAAATATGATGTATTTGGGTTGCACTCACCCGCCAGACCATCAGCTACAAGCACGAGCTACAACATCTTCTACGTGAACTGAGCATATTCCTGCTACCCATCATCATTCTAACTCATCTACAGTTAACAGCAGTATTTTTTCCTAAACTCAGTCATTTTGAATGACTGTCTTTCACTACCACTGACCTGTTAACAGAAAAATTGTTCTGTATGGGGAGATGAAGACAGGTCTCAGTGTGACAATTTGGATGACATAGGTCTGCCTGAGCTCACCCTGACCAAGCATGTTGGTGCTGCCACAGCTACTGCCTTTCCAAGGACATAAACAAGATCTCAACCTCCAGGGCCAGGTGAGATCCCTAAACACTTTGCACTCAGGCAGCAGCATTAGCAGCATGCCCTGGCCAAGGTCCACGCTGCTGTCAGAGAGCTGACCACTCACCAGCCACACACTACACAGGGCACCTGCACCCAAAAGACAGCTTGCTTTGAAAGATAAAATCTGTGTTCAGAGCACAAGAGCCATCAAACTTTGAGGAGGGGATGCTGTTGTACACCACTCAGCACAGAACTATGAGAGACACCTCTGTGTGTTGCCAGCAGTGTCAGCAAGTGACACCCCTGCCCCAGAGAAAGACAAACATCAAGTGTTTGGTGGACGTGTTAGGTGAAGACCTGGCTCTTGCTCCTCTGGTGTATTGTGCTTTCAGGTTTGCAGAGATGATGGGACTGTGTCCATTTTTCACTCAGTCTCACTAAATCAATTTATCTGCAGGTTAAATCGATTCATCTCTCTCTGTCATCATTTCTACATCTAGGAAATGGGGATAGAATCAGTAGCCTTCCTCTTCAGCAAAGCATTTTGGGATCATGATGAGCATGATATGAGAACTCAAGTTTATTATACAGAGGCAGTTATATTATGCCATGACTCCAAATGAAGGCAGTGGTGCTGTGAAAAATTTCAGAAATCACAATTTTGTATGCAATCAAGACAAAACAGTATATCAAATGTGGGAATCCCTTATCCCTCTTGGGCTCCATAGCACAGGCTCTGCCTTTGGATTCCTGCACACACAGCAGCAAGTCCCTCCAGCTCCCTGCTGGAGCAACAACCTATCTGGGCAAAGGGACACCTGTGGCAACTCCAGCTCCAGCTGAGGGTCCCTGTTACAGCCCACGGTGCAATGGCCAGAAAAAAAATAAATGCCTTTGTCAAATTTGCCTGACTTGAAGCCAATTCACATTGAACTTTCCGAGCAGGAAACCTTGTATTCCCCTTTGACCACTTTCAGTGAGAAACTGGTGTACAGAACACCTTTCATCAGCTCTGGTCCAGGCTGTCACAGCCTCTGTACATATCTGGGCATCCAAACTTCACGAGTTTGTCTGCCTTCCTCTGACCTTCAAGTCCAGGACATCTCTTATTTTTTTTTCCCCTGCTTGTTGGGGTGGCAGTTGGTCCTGCTAGAATTTTATGGCATGCAGCAGATGATGACACCATTCAGTCCTGGTACTTGTCAGACTGACAGAGGCCTTACATGTGAGCATTCAGCACTGATCTCTGCAAGATAAGCCACTGCTGGGTCTTATCTGTCAGATGCTGGTTCTGACAGGGCAAGGCTGTGGCTCCAGCTCCACATGCTGAACCACCTGAGGTTGATGTGCTGCTGTAAAACCTTTGTTCTCAGATAACAAGTTTGCTGCCACCAGTACCTCTATGCCAGGGACAAAAACAAAAACAAGAACACAAACAAAAAACCAACAACAACAACAACAACAAAAAACCCAAACCAAACCTGAAAACCCATTCACACTCCAAATCCTCTGCTCCTTGCAAGAGAAGTGAGTCCTTCCTCTGCAGTCCAACACATCTCTGAAGGAGACTCCTGGGCTGTAGTTTCCTGGGTAAAAGCACAGCTCTATCTTCTGATAGCTGCTCTCATATCTGGATTACTTAAAATTTCCTGGGCAGACTAGTACTCCTCTTGCACACCCTTCCTGCTCTGGGCAGAATCACAAGTATTCTCTCTGATATTCTTCACCATCTCTCTCTCTATTCCCTCAAGCTACCTCCTGCTATTTTGCCCATGTTTGTGAAGAGCTTTTGTCCCCAGCCCCAGCTCTCAGTCCCTTGGGAGCAGGGAATTCAGCAGCCCTTCAATTGACAGGGACACCAGTGACACACGTTCTGCCACTCTGCTCTCACACAGCCCAAAAGAGAGTTTGGCCCCCCATAGCTGGAGGCTTCCCCTCTCCCTGCACATGAAGCAGGGGCAAACAGCTTCTCCTTTGCAGCTTAGGCTCCAGGGGAAATGTTTTCAGTACTAAAACCTAATTCTGTCTAAACATCAGAAGCCAGAAAGCAGTGAAACAGAAATTTAAAAATAATGAAACAGCTTGGTAACGCAATTCTCCACCCTCAAGTCCTCCAAAACAGCAATTCACTGCTTGAATTATGGACAGAAGTGATTGCTGAGCAAATCTGATCACTGCTACCAGAAAGGGAAATAAAGCCTCTCTCTAGTTTTACCTTCAGCCCCTGACAGCACCAGAAAATTCAGGTGAACAAGGGGAAAAAGCAATACGGGACAGCAAAGGGAAAGATCCCCCAGCTAGGAAAACCATTTCCCAAATTCTGCCTTGGTTTCAAGCTTTACTTCTAGGCATTTGTTATTTTGACTCTCTTTAATAATTGCTAATAATATTTACAAAGTCTCCTGTTGATTCTATTTATTTATCAGTAAATTCTATACATAGCTCTTATCCTAAATAAAAGATTATTAAAGTCAATGGGAGTTTTTCTATGGGCTTTTAATCTTATTCTCTAATTGCAAATAAAAACAATTTGTCCAAGCCAATTCCAACAAAGCACCACCAGAACATTTACAGGACAGTTTTACTTGAGAATTTCTATTGTGTACATCTCTGCTGGGCTGACAGAACATCAGACATGAAATGAGTCTGATCCCACAGTAAGGGATTGCTCTAGAAACACAACATTTTACTTCTACTTTGACAAGACCAGGACCAAACTCCACAACAAACCCTACAAACCAGCAGCTGATACAGGCAGCCAACACCATCAACAGTCGTGCTTTCACTGCTTGGGAGGCCTGAATTTGGCCAGGCATTTTCATATCCACCAAATGGAGTGGTCTGTCCCTGCTGCTGCTCCTTGTAAAGCTGATTCTCCACCCACAGTCGTGAACGTCACCTTATGAGGAATATCTTCCATTTATACGTGGATCTTTATTAGCTCTGTTACAGGAACTTCTGCCACCCTGTGAAACCTGACTGGCACCAAGCTCTACTGATGATTTTCTGGGTGGGTTACTACAGATAGAAGAATACTGCCAATACTCAGTGCAACTTTCAAAGCATTATTAAAGCAATATTTTTTATATTATTACCTAGGTCTAATACTGTTTTGAATTTGCAGTTTTGGAGTTCATTTTAAAGCACTTAATTATACTTTGAGAGGAAATAGTCTTATAGTACAAGTCATTTTCTCAAGTACACTTGAAGAAAGGATAGTCCATGGCTCAGTAAATACTACAGTCTGAAAAGTTATGAGCTATCAGACTAAGCTGAATTGACTTACTGATATTACCTGCAATGAATGAGTTTTAGATAGCCTCTCATAAATAGGCAGCTACAGAGCCTATGATTTTATGGATGTCTTGTACTTATCAATATATATGAGAAATGATGCTGTCAGGCTTTCGAGGGGATACTAGGTGAACCACACCACTGTCAATTTAATTTTTATGATTAAATATTTGGTGCTGTTAAAGGTTATTTAACATTTAATATAGCTGCTCTTCTACATAGCTGATAACTGTCATCTTTACATAATGCTGAAGCTGAAAATGGATGGGGAAGGAATATTTTTTAGAAGGTACCAATTTTTTTTCCCAATTTACTGTTAGATGTATTCCAGTAATAGAATAATATTAGGTGAGTTTTAAAGGTTTTCAATATTCAGATGTGCAAATTTTTAGTTTTAATGACACCTGCAGCTGAGCTCAATGTTTGATACAGAAGCTGATGAATTTTCCTCTGTGGTACAAAAACCTCTCCCAGTTTGTGTTGGGGGATGGCAGCTCATCCCACAGCAGGATCTTCAGGGCTCATATCCAGGCTTATCAGTTTTTATATCTTTAAGAGAGATGTCATCAATTTAAACATCACATTCCTGTTTGATTTTTTTTTTTTTTCTTGTGAAGGTTAGTGTAGCTGAGAGAAATGAAAGATAATACAATTTTCTATGTGTTTTGCAGAAATCACACTTTGTGCAGTGACAGAATTCTGCCTGGGCAGGCACATGATCCCCACACAATCACCCAATATTTAAAGAGTTAAGAGAAAAAATGAAGCTGTCCCCAGGCTCTACTCAGTTCTTGATAAGACAACCTGCATGTGTAAATGTGGGTACACAGGCATAATTTCCAGAGCTCTTGCATACAACAGCACACACACACACACATACACACACAGACACACAAAAAAAAGGCACAAGAAAAAGATGACAATTCTTAAAAGCAAAGAAATGATCAGTAAACTGCACAGACTTAATGGAAAGATTTGGTGCTTACATCACTCTCTACTATTTTGTTTTCTTTCAACAGCTGAGCATGTTAGCCGTGTTTCCTAAGCACAGTCCAGAGTTATTCTTTTTTTCTCCTGCACCCACACATCAAAAAGCTGCAATTTTAAAAACACCTAGAGGCAGAAAACCTTTCTATAATTAAAAATAAAACCAAAATGTATAAACAAAACCAACCACACAACTAGAGTACAGAACAGGTCAGTTCAGGTCTTGATCCCAATTACATTTTCTGTCAAGTGGATTCCTTTGTGGAACTGAGACTGTATTTTCTTCAGTAACACTTACTACAGTACACTTACAAAGAAATCTTTATTGCTTTTCTGTGATGGAATTATATTTTTCTGTAATAAAAGCCTTTATGTGGACTTCCCTTACTGAAGCACGAAAGCAGAAGTGCAAGCCTTTTTAATCTCCAAAAGGTATCACTCAATTTTGCTACAGTTTAGGGTCTTTGAAAACACTGTTCTGTGTCCTGGCTCAGGTCCCACCAGCTGGTTTGGGGCTTCACCAATGCATCCCAAGGACAGGCACAAATCATTGTCTTGCAGGCTGCAATGTCTTTCCTATAACAACACTCATTAATTGTGATGATGCCCCTTAAACAACAGGGAAACCAGAACGAAATATCACTTATCACTGACGTCACTTATCAGTGACATTAAATGCACCTGGGGGCTGTTGTAGAAAAAAAACACGAACAACAAAGCACCAATGCTCTGAGGGTCAGTGCAGAGAGCCCTGGGCATCAACTGCTCCTGCAGAAACAGGGACAGCCCTGTTCAAGCACTGTGCTGCCCACACAGACACATTTTGGCTGGTGCAATGTAAGGAGGGTGGATGTGCTGGGCAGGAGCTGCTGCACAAACCCTTCCTCCCCGAGCAAGCGCCTGCCCAGTGCAGCTGTGGTCCTGTGCATGGTGAGCAGGCTGCTTCTATGCACACCACACCTCTAAGCTCTATGTCACAGCTATGAGAATTAACCATGTAAACTAAAATATCAACCCAACAAGGTGGTGCAAGCACATATGCATGAGTTTGGGCCCAAAACACCACCTTTGAGTGGTGCTGTCTCACAGATGGGAGAGTTCTTGTTGTTTCATCTCCTTTGTTAAAAAACACTTAAAGAAACCAAATTTTAACTACTCTGAACTGCAATGATCATGTGTAACCTCTTCATATATAATTTTAGAGTCAAGTAGTCTCTGAACTTGTTGAATAAAGGATTGAATTAAGGATTAAGGATTGAATTAAGGATTTTTGGGGGGAAGTATTTTTCAAATGAAACCTCTAATATGCCTAGTGCTCCCATTCAGTGCAGCAGAGCAAATTCAGATATTAAATTAAATAGACACAGTTTCAGATATTCAAATTAAGTTTCTACATCCCCTAGTGAAGTATATTTCATTATTTCAGGTCAAACCTGCAAAATAAATAGGGCAGAAATACAGATTTCCATATTATAAAAAGAAATGAGAAATATCCAGCAAAAATTCTCCAACACTTGAAAGGCCTCTTCTATCTCTTTGCAACAGAGGTAGGAAGGGCAGAAAATTATGACACAGTAATTATTATGATGGATGTTGAGCCAGTCCTTTATATTAGATACACTGCTTGTGCAGGAACCAGCACTACAGATTGCATACTTCACTAAGCAGGACACTCAAGATTATAATGGGCAATACAGATTAACAACATTAGGTTAAAGCAGGATAATTCTTCTTTTCTCATTTCTATTCCTTTCCCATGGAACAGCTTCTGCTTCACATTTCTTTGCTCCTTGCTCCCAAACCTTGATCTACACATCAAGCAGGCATTTTTCCATTTCAGCAGGTACAAATCTGCAGTAACTGGATGGAAATTTATAAAATTGCACTGGTGTAAAATTCAGCTATGACTTAACCTGTCTGTTCTGAATTAAAGGTGATGATGTGTTTGCTTTTGCCATCTCATGCAAACAGCAGGAAAGATTAATCTTATTCAAAAGCAGCATGAGAATTTAAGAGAATGTGTCTTGGCACCGTGTAAATAATCAGCTTGGCATTTTAAAAGGGTTGATTTATAATTTTAGCAACTATTTCAGTGTCTATGAAACCAGAGCAGCGTAACACTTCTAACATAGGTAGGAGTGGAACGCTGTCCTATGCTCATCCCTCAGATTTGGGTTTGCCACCAACAAAAAGCCAAATTGTGCCTCAGTAACGATTCTTCCCTGATACAGCCTCACTCCTGATATTCAAGGGGAATCAGCTAAATACCTTGGAGAGCTCTGACTCAGATCTTCATCCCAGCACCACTGGCACCAACTCACCCTGGGTTCTCAGCCTGCATGCAGCCAGGCAGCCCTGCAGAGCTGCAGCAGCCCAGAGCTGAGCAGGGGCTACCTGCACACAGCACCTACCCAGCCCCTCTTCTCCTTGGCCCTGGGTCACTACAGCTGCACTGTGAGTATTCTCCAAGTGGGTTAACAAACTTGAAGATAAATTAGCCTGCAGATTCACAGTGACACCAAGGACAGCAAAGCAGATGTGACTTTCATTCCTTCGGTCCTAATTCATTCCCTTGTCTGGTGACTCAGCACTTCAGGTGCTAAACTTCACCCAGAAAAGGTCTAAGGTGTCATAGGAGCAGGATGGGTACAGCTCCTATCCATTTCCAGCCAGTCACAGGGACACTGAGCAGCCCTGCTCTCCTTTCCACAAGATAATGCAGCAACTATACTTTGCTTTTAAGCCTTATGTTACAGCCACACTGTCATGACCAACATATAAAAAAAGATACAGAAGTCCTCAGCACATCACACATTCATTCCCAGCCACACAAAACAGTTCACACAATGGCAGGCTGCTCGCTATTTTATTGTGCTGAGCAATTGCCCATGCCTCTCGCCACAGGTCATTCCAGGCACAGTATGGAGGAAGCCAGAACATGGCTTGAGTTCTTAATGAATTTTTGCACTCTTGTGCCTCCTCAGGGAGTCCTGTGCACAGGATGCCAAGGCTCCCTTGCTCAGCAGGCTGTAGCTCCTGGCAGGGCTTCCAGCCCTTTGCATTCCCACTGCCTGGTCCACACCGATTCCTGCAGGACCACTTTGCCATGTGTCAGTGACCCTCCCAGCACGTATAGGACTGCATTCCAGTCTGGCTCATGAGGAGAGCTCTTAAATGTTTAATGTTAACTCCAGTGGAGAAATGCTGTAAACATTCCTGTAATTGGTCTGCTTTAAAAAATTGATTTTGTGTGAAACAGCAAAGGAAGTTCACACTACACTTTGTGGCTCAGGAGTGCTTGCAAGGCCTAAGAGGTAAAATCAGAGAGAAGGCATTGTTTTGGCAGCACTTCTCTTTCATCATGATTTGAAGGGCAAATGTGCCTGTCTGCAGCTGTGTGCATGATGCTGCCCTCAGCCAGAGCCATCAGATGAGGAAAGAGGGGCTACATTGAGCTTCTGCAGCAGCTTACAGGCCTTTCCTGTTTCTCCTGTGCTCAGCTCATTGCTGCAAGGATGGACAGAAAGCAACAAACATCTGCAGAAGAGGAAAAGTGAAGCATGAGCATAAAAAAGGGAACTCTGTGACTCAGGTGACAAAGACTGAAAGGACTGGAGATTACTTGTGCTGTGCCTTATCAGTCCTAAGGACTGGTGATAGCAGAGATAATACAAAAGCAAGCTTACTGTGAATTTATGAATTGGTATGTCACTTTGTTGTAACAGCCCTCAGTAAATCACTGTTTTTTCCTGCATTTCTCTAATGCCTTCTGTTATGCATTTCCTACCTGCTTTCTGACTTTATCTCACTTTGTTTCTTATTTGTCAGACAAAGAATTCAAGATTTCTCCTAAATCACCTTAGCAAAACTGACATTTTCACTCCTCTTGGTTCATAGAAAAATGAGTGTCAAAGTGGTTCATTGTTTCAAGTCCTCATTCATCTAGCTGCAATTTCTGCAGAGTTGGGTTAGTCATTTTCTTACATAGAAAACAGGTTGGCACCACTGAATCTCTGGGTCAGAGGTGGGGAATGGCTCAGTGGGCACAGCCTGAACACACAGGCATGCATTGCTCAGCTCCTGGCTCTGCTGGTCAGTTTTTTGGTAAAGACACAGAGCATGCTGAGCAGTGAAGGTATTTCCCTGTAATCAGCCACTCAGGATTTCAGCTCCTGTCCTTCCAGGGAAAGCATTACCTATTTACAGTAGGCCTTTCTACCCCTGAGAATACATACACTTTGTCTTTGATCCTGTCCAACTGGGAGCATCTCAGTGCTATCAACCAGGGGCTTGAATGTCCCTCTATTTTCCAGGATATACCAGCCTGGACTGGGTATTACCTGATTGTTCTGTTTATTTTGGTACACAGGATTTCCCCATGGTATTATCACCATGACATGGAAGAGTTTCCTTGCTTATAGGGGGTTATGCTATATCCCTTTTCTATGCTTTGGACATTGGCAGTATCACCTACATCTCTGTAAAAAAAACCAAAACAAACCACAAAAACTACCTATCCTCTTCATTAAAGAGTTTATGCTGTGTTCCCATTCATTCCCTGTGTGTGCCTGTCACTTTCTCTTATTATTTACACAAGAAAATAATGTGTCCTGTCAAAAGTTCTGTTGCTCCTTTAATAAGGAGTAATTATGTATGGAAATAAACAATCTCTATTTTCCTCCAGGCACAGAGATTGTTCGGTTTATACTTTAGCTGCATGTAGTAGATTGTTGTCTGCATGTGTGCAAAGGAGCAGGTGTATGTGCAAGAGCAATGGAAAGAAGGAAATTAATGAGGGAAACACTGCTTAAAGAAATCAGATTTGCATTTAGATTGATTTCTGTCCTGAAGCCAGATTAGTGTAACTTGACTAAGACCAAGGTTGCCAGAAGTGACTTGAGGTTGTGCACACAATCTGAGGCAATCCCATGGCTTCCATAATCACAAAACACAAAACAAAACAAAACAAAACAAACAAAAAAAAAAAAAGGCAACAAAAAAAACCCAAAAAAACCAAAACCAAAACCAAACAAAACAAAAACAAACAAACAAACAAAAAAAACACCCTCCCCCACCAAAAAAGTTGCTCTGATCATTGGCTTTACAACTCAAAATACTCTGTTCAAAAGTCATTATTCAAACATTGTGCTAGCCAAGTTTACGAAGTGTACATAGAACAGCCTTGCAGACACAAAGCATTGCCTTGAATGGAGAGAACCAGTCACATCAATCAGGCACGTGCAGACAGTCTTCCCAAAATTAAATCAGTTCTGATATCTCACAGAGAAATTAAAGAAATAGACAGTCCCAATTAAAAGGAGTACGATATTTTGTAAGACAACATTATGCATGCCATATTATGATTTATTACTGATACATCACAAAAGAAATAACAAGTTGCAACATCCCCTCAATTGCTAAAATGGTATTTTAACTTACACTTCTGAGAAAGTTTCAGAAAGCTTTTCTTTGTACCAAACAGGAAGGAACACACACACTGAAATTAAAATATTTTTTGAAAAATAAACTCACAAGATCAATTCATTGCTACTTCCTGTATAGTAGGAATTCAATAACACTCATAGTCCAGTCTTGCCTGGTGTAATATATCAAAGAAAATGCTCTGGCTTTTAGCAATCGTTGTCTTCATGCTGTTTTTCCCCTTGGAGGTCATTAAACCTTCAGGTACTATTAAGTCTCTTACAATGACCCTTTTGTTGTCAGAGGATGGGGCATTCCATAAGGAAATGTAATACTGAGGATGAGTAGTCATATTCTTCAACTACAGGTCAAGAATATTCAAGAGAATTTGAAATTTAAGCTGCTGAAGAAAGGAATAATTAAGTGGCCCAAGGATTCGTGTGCTGCTGCAGAAAAAGGCCTTTTCTTGTTGGATTTCTTGGTTTTCATCACTGCTTGCTGCAGGGATTAGGGTAAGCTCTTTTCATTTACAAGTAGAGTTGCTCAGGAAAAGAGGAGCTTTCCTTCCTTTCCTTAGATAAAAGACCAAGCTTTGTGTGCTTTTAAATAGAATTCTAAAGAAAACACCTCCCAGATTTCTCCACATAAGAAGCAGCCAGTACACCTTTGGCTCTCCTCTCCAAGACATATTTCAAACATTCCCTACCTTGTGCTAAAAGGTGAATGATATAAGCACACTATACTAAAGTAATGAATCATAATAAATACATCCTGCAGCTAGGTGTGGGAACTTCAGACAACTCTTGAAGAAGAGTTGGTAGTGATGGTGAGCTAGGGTGTCAACAAGACCAAGAGGGACAAAGCAAGACCTCTTGGAGGTCCAGGAGGCAAAACTAAACCTACAAGGAGACAGGATGCTGGAGACCCCAGAAAAGTTGCTCGTCCTAGATGCAAGATCAGAGAGAGCAAACAGCCAACATGCAGTTGAGAAAAATACTTGAGATTAAAATATTTATTCTAGAAAATTCCTCCGGGCTGAAATGGCGAACATGCGTAGGAGGATCAGCAGCAATATTCTTTACAAGGTAACTGAGGGATGCCACTACAAAGATTAAAGCTGCAGTAATGCTTAACTCTAAAGACAAGAGCTACCTAAAAATCATTATTATTAGGAAACTAAGAAACTGCAGAGAAAAAAGGCAAGGCATTTAGGGGAGGCAAGGGAACTATTTAGTAAACCATGGGAGATGTTCAGAAGAAATACTTACTACTTATTCTTTCAAAATATCAAATATATTGGTGATGTAGTGAAACAGGATGTTTTAAAAAAAGAAAACAGACTAATAAGAGGTCCTTGTTTAAAAGTTCAACTCAGAAATATTAGATAGGAAGTTTAAGAAGGTAAGCAAAAATGCATCAAATGAACAAAGACAAATCAACATGACAAAGACACAAGAAGTAAATAGCAAAAAATTTTTCAATCCACAACTCAAAAAGAAATCCTACCAAAGATTTTGCAGGGCTGATAAGAAATTGAGCTATAAAGATAGATTGAAAGAAGATAAAACCATTGCAAAAACTTTTTTAAAAATGGAGGGAGAAAAATCCAGACATAACTGCATTCTTTGCATCAGCTTTCTTGATGGAAGAGATTAAGGATGTTCTGATATCAGAGTGGATTTTTGCGGGGTTTTGTCGGGGTTTTTTTTTTCCTTTTCTGCACAGGAAATATGTCTGAGAAATTGTGTCAAACTGAAATGTCAGTAAGAGATGTTTCAGAATAAATGAATAAAATTACTAGTAACAAGTCACCAGCGCCAACATAGAACTGGATATGAAATTGCCAAAGCACTTACTGTGGCACGTACCCTATCGTTTATGTTCACTTCAGTATTAAAGACAGGAAGAAATGAAAAAAATGACAGCAATTTTTAACAGGCCTTTCAGAAGACTGAAAGAGCTAGGTCCATTTAATCTGACTGGTTGGCTAAAACTGCAACAAAGAAAAGAATTAGCAGGCACTTAAATAAATACAATGCTGTGAGAATGCACCAACATGGCTATTGAAGGACATCTTGGCTCGCAAATAAACTGGAGCAATTACCTAGGTGAACTATTTTACCTGCACTTCAGAAAAGCTGACACAAATATGGTACATATTCCTCATGAAAAGCTCTTCAAGAGCTTCAGGTGTCCTGGGGTGAGATGTGGTGATGTTCTGAGCCCACTAACAGGGCCAGAGGCAGCAAACTCAGTATAGGAAGGAGCCATCTGTCCCATGGGATCTGCTCGCTGCATTCACAGGTGACAGGAAAACTGATGGGAATCCTTGAGAGATCAATTTTACTGAATGTACAAAACTAGTCCAGATGCCTCACAGACAATTCAGGTTCTGAGTATCTCACACATAAAACAATGGGATGTTAAAATGGCAGATGAAATTCAATGTCAAGACAGGAAAGCTTTTAAGAGGAAACACAAGCATATCTATACACACATATTGATTATCTCCAACTCATCATTCTGAAATGTCTTGTCTTTGCCATTCACTACAGGAAAAATGAAAGAATGATAAATCAAATTCTTCTGATTTTGAAAAAAATATTAACTTGTGTGTGTTCATCATCCAAATCACATAGCAGAGAAAACATGGAAGACAGCCTGTCAAAATGAAGATACAAACTCTTTCATAGAAGTTAAAGTGAACCAGATCCTACAATGGTTTAGTCAAAATTAAACTCCAAGAATCCACCAAGACTGAACTATGACAATCAGGTTCTTCAGCTGCTTTATACAGCAAGCAACTGGTCTCTCTTGCTCTGGAGAAATCACAGCCTCCATTGTACAGACTTTTTCAATCTCAACCCAGGCTCTGTTTTGTAATGTATCACCAGGCTTGTTTGAGAGACACATCACATTTGATGTCTTCAGCTTGTGATTTTTCCTTCCCTTTGTACAAGTCACTTCCAGAGTAATCCTCTCTTATGTGAGCAGGGAGTCAAATACCGTGGAACAAAGTCTACTGAGCTCCCAAGGACCAAGACTGATGTGAAGGAGCAGGGGTACAGTGCATCCCTGCTGGAAAAGCTGCTAATCTTGATGATCTCTAAGGACAATGATCAAATTGCATAGCAAACCTAGAATATGCTAGCATAACTCAGTCTTGAGATTCGTATCACAGCCTTTCCAACAGCACTGGAATTTAAGTACTATTTTGAGTGCCCTAGCTCAGTTCACTGAAGGGAACTTCAAAACCAGCATTTAAAAATGTCCCGAGTTTCATGCAATGGTCTGCAATCCATAGCAAAACAGATATATGACCTGAAAAATATGGTCTTAAATAATTTCCCACAAGTTAGGAAAGATGAGGAGCAGTCCAGACAAACTGTTTCCTTTTACTCCCTTCTAGATGCAAAAGCAGAAGCACAAACCTTTCCATTCCAATTTTCAGGCTTTTCAAGCTGTACAAGTTGTGCTATATTACAGAGACTTGCTGAAATGCTCCTAATTCGAGTGGCAAGTAATAATGAATGTATGATAGAGTTCTAACTCAGTTTGGATTAAGCATCTCTTCATCTTTTACCATTAATTATGTTTATCACTGACTGTCAAATTGTTTGTGTCAAATTGTTACAGGTACGTGCATCATGAATTGTCTAAGAAGCAGATAAAAACAAGGTCTGTGGAATTATATTTCCCAAGAATACAGCATATTAGTCCAATTTAATATTTTGCCTCAGTTAATTTCATTTCAAAATAGAAAAACAGCTTTTATTGCTCTGAGATTTCAAAGATTTCTACCTTTCTCCTGTGTACAGGGATTGTTTTTGCAAAAAGCAAAATCTGTTCTTAAACAGCAGCTGTAGAAACCAGCTTCTTTCAGTGAATGAGCTTAACCTGTTTGTTTCCTTCCTTCCTAGGACTTCAAGGTACACCTCTTGACCCCAGTCTTGACTTTCACCCTGTGCTGTCTGTGTGGAAGTGATCAATGAAAAACATGTTAAGGAGATGGAAGGGACTTGTCTTGCTCAACCTGAAATACTTGTTGGGGGATTTCTGCAAAATTCATTTTGGATTGATCCAGAGCATTTCATTTGACCAAGAGAAAATAATTCTAGCTTCACTATATGGATTATTTAATTTTTTTTTTTTTCAACCTTGAAATTCAGGTCACACTTTTTCATGAGAAATGCTTCTTTGTAACAACAGGTCGAAAAGTTTTTCTTGATGCAGTGTGCCTGTACAATGCCAAAGTGAAATGTTTCATTTAATTACTGTGGGGAAGAGTACATGAGGATGCTGCACTGGGGTGAGGCTTGGGCCACATTAGAGTCTGGGCTTGGCAGTGCCTGCAGGAGGAGAGAGAGCTTCAGCCACCTGTGAAAGAGAGCTTTGACATATTCTAAGTTTCTGTTCTTGTTTTATTTTGAGTTACTGAGAGAACTCCATCTAAATTTGTAAATGGCATACATCACACCATCAAAATCTTAATTTCTCAGCATACACACACTTCACCAAAATAGCACCAGTTCCTTCCACACCTTCTGGACACATGAACAAGACACACCTGAAACAAGTTTTCACTCCATAATTTTGCATGCCAGTGAACCCCCACTCCCTCCCAGGCACTCTGCTCATCAGCATTTTCCTGGGACACTTTTCTGCTGGACCTTGGAGTGTGCTGCCAGAGGACTTGGGCAACCACAGTTCTCAACTGCCTGAGCTTACCCATGTATTTCCATCCATGAAACCTTTCACAAGCTACAACAATTAAAAGTACATCATATACACAGTCCCAAAATTCTATATCCTTCACCGTGTACCACCACCATTACAAATCCCAGGAGACACAGCAGCAGCTCTCACTGACACGCCAAATTGCAGCCAATTCACATAGCATATTAATAATGTTGGAAAATTTAAGTACTATGGGGAAAATCAACCCTTCCTCCAACTGAAACACTGTCCTAATTCTTCAGTAGAAAGCCACATTCTGTGGCAATGATTTGAGTTTAAATGTCTCTGTTTCCATTCATTTATACCCAGGCATCTGTGAATCAAGGAGTTAGAGCCCACTTATTCCCTCATGTCTCCAAGTGTTTTTAATAAGTAATTTCACCAAGAAAAGGATCTGGGTTTGCATGTTTACATTTTTTCTCCTCTCAGCTCTGACCCCTCTTTTGAATCTGATTTACAAGTGGCAGCCCTGCAGAAAGTGCTTTTAAGACAACGTAGTAATAAATTATGAAAAAACAGACTTACAATCTAATCTCCTCATGTGCAGTGATGTGTATTAAATAAATTGTTAACATTAGCAACCTCTGTAAATTTGGTGTATGCCTAAGAAACTATAATCCATATTATCAACAGCAAAAGTTGTGGTTTTCTTCTCAGTCCCACTACTTAGATAAACTTGGGAGCAGTCTTATTGTAAGAAAAAACTATTTTCCTAACATGCTCTTCATTAGTTCAAAGCAGCAACAGTCCATTAAAAAAAAAAAAGTTATTTTTTGTGGATTTTTCTGACTAGTGTCTACTCTTTAGTCATTAGCTAGCAAAATATTTACTCCTATAAAAATATCCATTTCCTAGGGATTGTTAATTACACTTTACTGAGAAACAATCAGTTATTTAGTTGAGTTACCCACCCTTTTAGAAAATTAAAAGCTGAGATATCCATTTTTACAGTGAATATCTATCCAGTAATTACCATATTTACTTTTCATTTATGGGGGAATAATCTGTTTTAATTAAGCCTAACTGAAGAACTTTTATCAGATGTAATTATCCCTTTCGATAAATATGTCTCTAGTAATTACAGTTAACCATGGGATTTATAGCTCTTAAGTCATTTGGTGGGAAACATAATAAATCTTTAGTAATACATGCTAAATTACTATAAATTAATTCAGATCATTAACATAATAAACAAATTAGGAAAATTTCACTTAATTAGTTTGGGTGGTTAACTCAAAATCCCTTGTAAAGCTTCATAGTAATCAAAATTTTACCAGTGTTTTTAGAGATAAATTTTTTGCAACAAACCTGTTTGAATATTTACACAGGAAATTAGATAACTGCTGGAACCCAGAACGCACACATTCCTTTTAGATCATAGAGCCTTTAGGAATTGATGTTGGGTAACATTTTAAATGCAGTTAATTGTGCCTCACGGGTTTTTAGGTCTGTACCATTGCATAGTGAAGAACCTGCATGGTGGTACAGTAAGATTTTAGAAGTAAGGTACTTCCTCTCTCCTTCCCTTTGCTCATTTTTGTGAGTCCCCAAAAAGGCAGGTACAGGGAAAGGTAAGAGCTGAGCACTCAGTGTCCAGGAAGGGATTCCACAGGGAAAACAAAGCAGCTTGAGCAGGCAGGGGTGGGTGGCCAGTCTGGATTAACTCAGTGCATCAGGAGCGGTGCACCAGGGGACCAGAGCTGAACTGACAACCTAAAGGACAATCCTGCAGCCTCTTACCCAGGCACATCCCAACCTGCACTGTCAGCCCAGCAGGTGCAGCTGTCTCCTTGCAAATAATTCTTACTCCCTGTTCCATGCCCAGACAGCACAAGAACGGTGGGGCAGGGAACCTGACATCAGGCATGTGAGGTAGTGGCTCCCAGAAATCCCTTTGCCCTCTTCTTCTTGAACTGAACTGTCAGTGTATCCACCCAAGGCTTTCCTGAGTGGATCCTGTTACACGAGCATTGTTCTCCCTTGCATAGGCTGGGAGACAAACTCTACAGAATGTCAGTGTGCTGGCACACAGTTTACAACTCCTGCTGACAAACACACCATCCCAGCAGTGTTTCCACCTCCTGCTAGTTAGAGATAAGTCTTGAGCTTAGTTCAGCCAAGTCAAAACCCATCTCTATATTTATATCAAAACCATTCATCAGATTACACGGTCAAGGTGAGGAATACAGATGAACACAGATGAGCTTTTTAGTCATGAACTTTTGAGTTTAATCTTCTTAGATAAACTCAGACAAGCCAAGATCTTCCCTGCTGGCAAAATATCCTTTATAAATAGAGAACAAAGCAATCACCAAAACTTACTATTAAAAGAACATTTTCAATCCTTTCTCCCCCAAAGCGTTATTGGACCTTTCTGGTGGGAATGTCGCCTTTATTCCATGCTGTCCTACTTTGCTCTGGTGACCTGAGAGGGACAGGGGGTATTTGGCTCAGGCTGGCTGGTTTTTCCTGCTCTTTAGGTTGTAGCCTGTATAGGTAGCCTGAAGGACATAGGAGAGAGAAACTTTCCATGTCCTCAGGTCTCAGACAATTCCCTGCATAGGAAGAAAAATGAGAAAACCAGTTTGGGGGATCTCAATTTTTCTGTACCAGTTTTGCTCTTAGCATTTTCCCTACTCCTTCCCTGCCTAGCACCAGTCTTCTGGCTCCTTGTAAGGACCTTTTCTTCTGGCCTCTATGGGCAGTTCTGCTCATACTGATCCAGAGTCCATAGAACATCTCCTCTGCCTCTCCTTGCTCCAGTCTCAGGAGGGGAGCAGGCAGGAATGAAAGAGCAGAAATCACAAGGTTGTCACAGAAGCTCTCAGGAACACAGGGCAGCAAAAGGAAAAAGAAAGAAAATCAAAGTCATTACTCCAAACAGGGCTTTGTTTCACCCAGGAGCCCTGGCAGGACTCAGCAGCCTTTCTCCACACCACTATGTAGGCTGGAGAAACTGGTCAGTTGATGGGCAGTATTGTTTAAGCTGTCCTAAGATAGAAGAGTGCACAACAGACCCCTCAGGAGAGGCAGAGCAGATCGTTCCTTCCCTGAAAGCATTGACTTTCAGGGTTCAAACCCTTTGGAAAAAATTCCATCCTACATCCTACAGAATATCCAGGACAAGGGCAATACAAAGCATGCATCATGCACAGAGTTGGAGCTGTCCATCTGCAAATGAATTAATTTCACCTTGAACTTAACCTTTTAATACATCAGGAACTGTCCATTTTCATGCTTTATTTTCTAAAGATTGATGGTGCAGATGTTTTATTTGACTTAGTGCTGGGAAACTCGAAATCCTATTTGTATTTCCAAACTGCCATGTTAACTTTCCTCCCATTTTTACTTAACTCATTTTTTACCTTAGTCATATTAATGGTTATATAATAATATTAGACAACGTTTGCTAACCATTAACTGCAAAAATAATGGTTGTGCTAAATCAGAGCTAATTAGCGTGTCACAAACTCCAGTCCTAGCACAGGGTGATGACTGAATGAAAAGAATGTAATGTCACTTCACTGAGAATTACATATACAATTTTAAGAGGTATTTTAAATATTTTTCTTAATAGCTGTCAGCAGAAACGATGGGATGTGATTCTTTAGAGAGCATTGCTCTTTACTAAGTACAGGCAAGTGAGTCATCACCAGCCTTACAGTGGCTGCAGAAAACAGATTTAATATTAATTTATGAATAGCTGAACTTTTTCTCTTTAACATCTAACAGTGAATTATGCTCTAAAGCCTTTATATTTCACTGCACATCAGCAGGGTTGTCAGGAGCAAAAGATCAGGATAACATAATTCTTATGGCTTGTTCTCACGCACCCCTCATTTACTCCTGAAGCAGCCTGAATCATCCTGAAAGTAAGATACATGGGGTGGCAAAATTTAAATGTGAAAGGAGTTGCTCTTTAAGGGCCATCAAGTTCTTAAAAGCATAACTTCCAGCTGAAACCGTGGGAGTGGGATTCTCTCACACCGAGTCATTCACATTCATTTGCAGTGCCCGTGAGCAAAGGAAGGTCAGGCCACTGGCTGTGCCTATGTACCTGCATCCCAGCTCGCAGCAGGGGCAGCAGGAAAATGCAGATGGCAAAGCCTCCCGAGGCTCAGGATTTTCACCTTTTCAAATCTTCTCTCTAATTCACTTAATGGTATGAAGCAATGCGCAGCTACACCAGTTCCTCGGTGCCTCAGGGGTCACAGAGCAGGCTGCCAAAAGGGGAATTTCTGCAATTGTAACCAACAGATTACAGCATTTTATGGATTCCATACATTTTTAACTCTCCAATGTCTTTGCAATGTAGAGCTGATACATCAGATCTCCACACAGAGCAGAAAACTACATGACAGCTTTGGTAGTCTCCACAACCAGACCCCTAAACACAAATTTTACAACTGTGTAGGCAAAGACACTTAAAACATGCTCATGGCACGCTGCAGAATCACAGTATTAACACTGGGTTTCACTTTTAACTTTTTCTTGCTTTTCACATTTATGAAACATCTACAAACATACATAAGATCAGATACCTCTCTACTGCCAGTGAGAAGATGAAAAAAAATCAGGCCTAAAGGATCTATTTATAGAAGATATCTTGGCAGATTTTTTTTCTTCTTTTTTCCTTTCAAATGTAAAGTCATCACCAAGGGCTTCACAAGACCAGCAGAAAGTGTGATTCTGTCACCACACAATGCAGTATCTTGGCAAAGCCCTACCCAGCTTCCTCCCAACGCTTCCTGTGCAACATGGGATGAGGAGCAACACTACAGAAAAAGCCCATACCCAATTCACTGATGTCACATCAGGCTGAGCTTTCTATATTAACTTTGAGAGATGACAGCCCCATTCCCCTTCCTTTCCTTTCTTGATATTCTATCTTCAATCTCCACAGATGACAGCTCCTACCCTGTTTTAGGATTCCCAGAAAGCAATGAGATAATCTTAGTCGTTAAGTCCTTCAAAAATGCAAAGGGTTACAAAAAACCTTATGACTACATAGCCACAAATTGCCCTTCTGCAGCTTCTATCATGATATACTTGGATACAAGCACAAAAGAACTTGGATTTTTCTACTGCTCAATGTAAGGTATTAAAATGCCAGAATTCATTATCATTTATTTTGAAATGAGCAAAAAGCTGTTAATTACAGGCTCCTGGAAGTCTGGGCATCATTTTAATATTGCCAGCAAGTGTGGAAGGAAGAGGCTTCAAGCTCTAGGGAGAAGGCTCCAGTTTAGCTGCACTCAAAAATCTAACTTAGACCAAGGTGTAAAGACATCAAATACCTGATACAATGTTCAAAGACATGTGCGCTGCAGCAGTGTAACTTTCACTGCTGAGCTCTGACAGATGAACTGCATTTCTCTAACATTTCAGAAACCTGAGATCCTTCGATTAGACCCCGCAAGAGAGACTCTCGCACACCTGATGGAGGAGAAGGCTTCAGTTAAGGATCTGACCTCTGGTATTATGACGATTTAGGAGGACAGCAAATCCTCCACAGGAACATCCACAGGACACTTAATGGAACACTATTCCCTTACCAAGCAGACAAAGGAAGAAAGAAGGTGAAAGCTTTTGTGTAGGACTCTATTATTACCACTACTACCTGGGTGTTCTGTCTGCTCAAACTATCTCTGTGATCTCTCAGGTGTGGTGAAACACTGACTAATACTGGACATAAAATTGGTTAGCCTCGATGATCTTAGTAAGTCTCAACACCTCCTGAGCAGTGAAAACTCAACAGGCAGCTGCTCTCTCCTCCCCAGGCTATTTTCTCTGTGACAGTAAATACATCCAGCACTACTGCTGTATCACCCCTTCAAGTGCTGCTGGTACAAACCATCGATTATAATTTTATAATGCCACAGAGGCTGGTTGTTATATTAGGTGATCATGAGATGGTTAGAGAACTATGCAAGGAAAGTGAAGCCTCAGGCTGTTACAGTAACTAACAAACCTGTCATTAATTACTGAGAAAAAAGCCTTCTGCCTTTTAAATAATTTATTAAGATTAAGCCTAATTAAAATGGAATCTTTAAATTCCAAGGGAAAGGCTGACTTCTGGACTTGGCCACCACCAGCAGAGCACAGATAAGGGCCACAGCTAATGACGATCCTGCCCCCAGGCTGGCACACAGCACTTCCAACTCTTGCTCTGTGCTGGGATTCCCTTTATGAAATAATTTCAGACAAAGATAAAGACCTGCTAATCTCAAGCTTGCACACTGGATCCCTTGCTTAAGCACTTTATCCCTATGACCAGCATATCTTTGGAAGGTTTTCTTTGTTTTGGTCTTTAAGGTTTAGTGAAGGGTAATGTAATCTTCCAATAGGGTTACCACCCTCCTAGGTCTCAATTTAATTGGGCTGTGCTGTAGTTCAATTCCTATGAACATTCAAAAAAATCTTTGGGTGAACTCAGTCCATATATATAGTATAGCTTCATAGTATGCAAAGCAGTGTGCTAATGCACTCCAAACTCATTTGCATTCTTCTTTCACAGGGAGCAGCTTTTATTATACTGTATTTTAAAATGAAGTAAAATGTGGCAAAATATTAATCTCATCATTATTCTTCCTTATAGCAGTTCTTGCTGTATCTCCTGAAAATAGATCAGCACTGTCCCAGTTTTCTGAACTCCAAAGATTACTGAGAGGACTCTTTTTTCCAGTCTAGTGATTCAGGTATTAGGCATCAACAAGTTCTCAGATCAAGTGCTTTCAAAGGTCTTGGACACTTGGGCTTTCCAGAATAATTCCAGAGTTCTAAAGATATGTCCTTCTAGCATAATATAGAAAAAAAATCTGCATATACATATATTTATAAATAAATTATATATATCCTGTGCAGTCCATCCAATGGGCATCCCAATCAGTAGAAATAACTTCTAGGTATGCTGTCCCTGAAGGATTTTTGGGTTTTTAAATTCATTTTAATAATACTTCAAAGCATTCTATTCTATTATCTCTGGCTAGAAGGTAAGAGACCCTTTCTTCAGTGCAGATTGAGGTCTTTTTGTACATATCCAATATCTTATTATCAAATTAAAATTGTTGCACCACTACCTCCACTTGTCTGCAGGCTCTAGTCAATACCTGTGTTGCTTTATCTCTTTACACAGAGGGATCACACCACACAGTATATCTTTCTCACTACTACAGTGGTCTTCTTTAAAACTACCTACCAGTTAAACCTTTATTATTAGTTTTCAATGTTAAGGTTATATGAAAAATGTTATTTGGCATTAGCATCCACTCATTATACTAAGTATTCCCTAAACCACATTGGTTAACCTAGATTAACCTCCACATAGTTAAATTAGACTTTCATGTCTAATTATGCCCTGTGATAGGATATATTAGTTCCAATCCTCACAGTCACAAGGGACCTGTAGTTTCAAGTGACCTCTATACCTGGACAGTAATCCAGATAAAAAGAGACATGAAAGCAGGATCAAGGCCTAGACATGTAGGATTTTGTGCTAGTTCCCAAGATCAGTTCAAAGATTTGAAGACTCTGTTGTCTTCACTGTTCTAATGGAGAGCTCCTAGAAAATTAACCTGTTTCAAAACCAACAGCAGGAAAGAGTAAAGAATCTCTGTGTGCACAAATGAACTTTTAATCACATTTTTATCCTGACAGATTCATGTGCTGTCCTCAGCTCCTTGTGCTAGCAATTCACATCCTGTATTGGAGAACACACAGAAGCACTTTGGAATGAGCTAATGGTTTTACCTGAATGATAAACTGTCATTATCTAATTGTTACACAACAATCAAGTGGGTTTTGATGCTCTGTTAATTTATTATTTCACAGGTGATGATCTTCCCATCCATTTATTGTTCTCATTTATCTAGCCTAATTCCAATGTAATTTGATTGTTTGGTAATTTTACTAAACCATTCAATTTGCATTTAAAACCTATTCAAGGTACATTAATAAAATTGTGTCAACTAACCAGTAAGGAAATGTTAAATTAGTACAAAATAAACCTTACTTAAAGCAGATCTCAGAAGAAAAGACAATTGCTTTGCAGACTGGACAAAGCTGTTCAGACTGAAAAGTTCATGGAGCCAAAGTGAAGAGCTATATGAAATTGAGTCTTAAGTTATTACTGTTAACAATTATTCAATGAAAATTTAAATATATTAAAATAAAATAAAAAGCATGTGGATATTAGTGTTACTGTTCTTCCCACATGTCAACTGTCCGTCACTGCATTCCTCTTAAGGCCACATTTCAGTTGTGCAACTGTGCACAAGCAGGATGAAAGAGATGTGCCAAGGATAATCAGCCAAAAATCAAGGCATCTTGTGTTCTTATGCTCCACATCACCTCCCAAAACTGGCTGAACTTTGTCCAGCACCTGAACCAGTTTCTCTCTAGCAGGCTTGTAGACTCTGAAGGCATGTCAGGTAGAGAAAGAAAATATCACTGCCAGATGATCTTCACAAAATAACTTGTGGCTGCAGCAGAGAACTGAAGGTAGGAGTTCTTTTTTTCTGGTTGCTTAAATATCTAGAGAGACATCTGGAAAAATGGGAGTTTTGCCACCAGGTTCAGTAAGGTGAGGACATTGCCCTTCAGTTAGAAGTCATTCTGACCCTCCAGTGAATCCCAAAGACAGCATTTGTTCAAGCAGATCAGCAACTTCCCCCACCTCATACGTTGTTCATGCTGACCTGCCCCTTTGGTAACTTTCCTGCAGGGCCACATCTCAACTAAGTAACAAATGCATCTATTGGGTGTCCTTATTTTATGTAATCTCTATCTCATCCAAGTACTTTTGGCCCTTGTAATATGTTTTGTTACTGTTTAGCACAAGTGGGGATTACATTCATCTCCTCACTCCCTTTTCTACCTCTAGGTTCAGCTGTCACATACAGTAACAGGAGGTTTGTTTATCAGTTCTGCCTCCCCAATAATGCACCAAGGGCACAATAGCATTGCTCTCTCAGGTCACCCCCTCCCACAGCTGGCTGTCACCATGTTTGCACATCCACCATTCACTCAGTCTCCTTTCTGTACCACACTTTCTTGTCACACACAGCTGAGAGTCCCTCTCCCACTCCACAGGTCAAACCCCCTCTCGTGTTGAATGGTCTCCTGGCTAAGAAATGCAGGGATGCCTGTGCCACCATGGAAGGGTGTTACCTGCCCTGCAAGGACACAATCCAACAAAAAATCACAGGGCAGGAAACAGAGTATGCCTGAGTAACCCCAGTCTGTCATGTTGACTTACATCAAGGGATGCCTTCCCCCAGGCAGCCCTCTGGGTCACCTTCTGCCATCTCCAGCTCCGGAATGAAAATACAAAATGACAAACCCTTGCCCTGTGGTGTCTTCCCCAGAGCATTAACATTCCCCATTACAGTCACTCCTACCACAGACTCCACAGAAATGACAAAATCCACAAAGTTCAATATTATTTTCCAGCTGCAGCTCAATGGCAAGTCTTGTGGCAGCTTCTCAGCAGGTACAAAGCAACACAGTCCTATCCTACAGTTCTGTAGGATAGGAAGGATGCTGAAAACCCATGAAGTTGCTCTACTGTCATGAATGGCGGATCTAGACCACTTTAGTTTACAAGAGCTGGCTATGGATCAAAACACTACGAATATTTAGGGTCTGTAAAGGGCTAAACCTGATTGAACATTCAAATCAGGCAGGAAAAAAAAAAGTACCCAAAAGCAGAGAAGATATAATTATGTTCGATAATTTCCTAAAGTAGTTTCAGCGCCCACATCTCAGTGTATGACTTTCATTATTAATGACTTAAATGCATAAGTAACAAAGGACTGTGCTACCATTTGCAGTTCATAATTATGCCACATTTGCCTGCCACCACTGATTCACTAATACTAATTTTGTTTAACATACACTGTGTTGAGAACAGTGCAATAAATCTTGTGACATAAAGTAACAACCACTCCAGCCTTGTCTGTATGATTTCTCTCATTTCACCCAGAGTAGAGTTAATCTTTTTCATATTCTCTACACACTTTTAAAAGAATTAATAGCAATAAACTCACGTTTGTATTGCATAAAATGTGAATTTTAGCAGAATTGTATTTGTTGAAAAGTCAGTACTAAAAACATCTCACTGAACATGGTGTATCAGCTGGGAATCAAAGGTCCAGAAAGTATAAAATATATTACCAGTGGAGTCAGAACACAATCTAATTTGGCATTCTTTTCCAATACACACTGCCATGAAAATATTTTACTTGTCAGTGCCTTTCTCCATTTGACACAGATATCTTCTTTAATGTTATATTGGTACGCTCCAATTGGTACCATTTGCTCTCTTAGCCCTTTAGCCAGATTCTTCAGTGCTGTATATCTGAATCATGGGGCTAGATTTTATATTCATTTTCCAACCATATTATTGCATTACAGGTCTTTGTACCTAAAATCAATACTCAAAGTTACTTTTATAATCTGCATGAAGTTTCTATATTTCTATTCTGCAGCTAGAGTGTGCATAGTTTGTATTATTCAAAATTCCTACAGCAATCCCATGAATATTATAGTATTATTCTAAAATTAACTTATATGTGCATTTTGCTGCAAGAGAGATGAGCAAAGAATATAAATATGGTTAAGTCCAGACATAGTAACTTCTCCTGAACATGTTTTGGAGACAGTCAAATTGTTATCTATCAGGGGAGTAAAACAATAAAAAAAAAAAAATTAAAATGGTTCACATAGTACTTGGCTTACAGAAACCTTTAATGAATACTCTCAATAGGGAATTAAAATTCAGTGCTTATTTATTGCAAGGCATTGGCATTTCTTACTGACTTTGCTTTAGATTTTCAAGAAATTGAGGACTTAAAATAATTCAGAGTTTGTGAGCCACAATACCCATTACTGCATATGTTATGGATATAGAAATATTTGCTGCACTTCTATCTACTGCAATTGATTTTGATCTAACCAGGATTATTTCCTCTCTATGGAGGACAAGAGTGCTCTTGGCCAGTTCTGTGGTTGCAAAACTTTACACATCATTCTCCAAATATCACCAAAATATCAAAGAATCTACACTGAAGCATCATCCTGAGCTAGTAGGCAAACCAGTTACAGCAGGTAACAACTCTCTTCACATCTTTATTTTCTCTTTCCTTACCATCCTACCAGTACAATTGTATGTATAAAGCAGGACATGGACAAGTAGGATTTAATGACCCACTAAAAACCCAGAAGTGGAATGTGGCTGACACTTCACCTGCTGTTAATTTCCTCTAGTTCGAACCCAGGAAAGCAGTGCAGCAGCGTTCAGCTCTGGCTTTGTTGACAGTAATATCATAAGCACATGCTTAATTTGAATCATGTCGCTGCTCTCATCCTGGACTTGCTCGTCATCTGAGTGCAGATACTTTCCAGAGTAATGTCTTCACGTCAGTTGTTAAGATTCATTTGCACAGATTTAATGGACCAACTCCAGATCCCTTTCTTAGCAATGTCAGTGGAGGGTCACCTGAGACATCTGCACATTATGGGCAGGACAATGCCCAGACTTCTGACAGCCACACAGCCTGATCCTACCAACTCCACCTACACTGACAAGTTCCTCCTCATACCGGCAGCCCTTTCCCACAGAAGCAGCAGCAAGGGGAATTACAACAGTTCTGTCCTGCAGTCACTGCTGGAATAGGCAGCCACATGCAAAAGTTTCCTCATACCCTCCCCCCCTCCAAAAAAAAAAAATTCAAACAAGATCATATTACTTGGTCCAAAGATATCTCTTCTTGTAAATGTATCTTTCTCTACTGTTCTGAATACCTTATATCTTTCATGAAGTAGGAAACATACAGCAAAATGAGGGCTTATCTCCCACCTAAAAGATCTCTGGGCAACCAGCTTTTTGATCAAGGTTATAATTTCCACTGCCTTTCAGAAAAAAAGATCAATAAAAAATAACACCTGGTTATAAAGTGATCTCTCTGATGCCAGAAGTCCAGCCTTAAACCATCTTCCATCTCCCAAGAAGGAGCACCAGTTATCTGTCCCTACTCAAGATAGTGTTTGATCCATGTTGCAGAGGCACAACAGCATATTTAGATTGTATCACACAGGCGATACAAAGCTCAACATGAAAAGCATTTTGCACAGAAATCTCTGCCATCACTGCCTGCTATCCTTTACAAGACACCAGACAAGTGCTCTGTGCTGGAGAAACCAGAATATCATTTAGTTTGTGTATCAAAGTGTACCAAACCAATTAAGGAATATTTGGAAGCTGACCACATCCTGCACTGATTTCCAGCCACACCAGGACACTGCCTGCCATGTAATGTGTTCTAGCTGGAATCTGCTTCTTTATATGCTCAGACTTTTCCAGCTACATAATTACATTCTTAATTCTTAGGGGAGGGGAAAATGTATTTGCAGTTATCCATTAAATAATTTTCCATTATTAAATGGGAAATTAGGAAGAAAGATGAAAGTCTTTATCCTTTACAAAATCAGAAGGGCCTTGACTGCATACCTTGGTATTTGACTTTCAGCACAATATTTCTGTAAGCACAGAGCTCCCACTAATGAAACACATGCCATTATACAACCATGCTACTCCCTTGATAGAATTTAGCACTACATGAACTGCAAAATCTAAAATTTTCATAATGAGGTTATTAACAGCCTATGCAGCAGAAAAGTTCTGAAACACTTACGAAAACTCTCCAGAAAGTACAGACATTCAGAATTATACTTAAGCATTTTACCATAAACTCCTAAGTCCAACCAAATATGGATTTATATCAGTCCTTAGAGAATTGAAAAAGAAAAATCTAGTTTGGACACAAGGAAATTTTGAATTCCTTCAGTAAGTGAGAACCTGGGAAAATTAAACCCTGCAATGCCCCAGCTTCTGTCAGATGGACTCCTGAATATAATGCAAAGTTGGAAAAACAGCACCTGGAGGATAATCCCCTCTTGGAAAGAAGCCATTTAGGTAGTGGCATATTATCAGACATCAGTAAACACAGAGACAGCAAAGGAACCACCTTCACTCCTAAATCACCGACACAAACCTGGTATACATGCCATGACAAAGCCACTCCTTGGACAGCCATGGATGAAACAGAGAAAATCCACACTCTGCTCCTGGCAAATGAGTTACTGGAGACTGAAAACTATGGCCATAACCTGAGTCCCTTCCCTTCTAGTGACAAGCTCCAGAATGAAATAAAGGCCTATAACCAGTTTCTTGTTCAGATGTCATGACTTTAGCCCTGAAGACCGTTTGCTCAGTTCTCTGATGTGTTTTCACTGCCTAGGAATAGGTGGCTGCACTGTGCTGCAGGTGGATTTCCACTGGAAGTCTTGTCATACTGCAATGCTCATGAAATAACAACACTTTTTGCCCCTGATGACTGCTTCATTGCTTTGACTCTGATGATGAATGAGCAGTAAACATACCACAAAATTAATTCAACCCTATGGCAGGTGATCGTTAGAACCTGAAAATTACAAAAATAGACTCATTCTTATTACAGCTTGAAGACTGATAGGTAAATCTCATTCACAAAAGGAAACTATAATGACACTAACATAAATGTTAATGTGAGGTTCAAATGCAATTTTAAATATTTATCTTGCAGAGGTAAACAGCCACAGTGAATATCTGAAGAGTAAACACATATTAAATCAATTCAAGTGCTTGCAAACTAATCTATTCTCAAATGCATTTACTTAAAGGGAAAGAGTTTACATTGCCAAGAACCCAGACATGCACTGATGTCAATGTACTTGAAAAGCACCAGCCTCTTGTAAGCATTCATCTCAGCAGGTCAGCTCTCTGCCCAGCAATCACATTTCCTGGACTCTCATATCACGAATTCTCAGGACAGTTTTGTTCACTTTAAAGTAGAGATTGAACATTTTTCCAAAAGGTGCACACAGGTGTTAAAAAAAAAAAAACCAAAACAAAACCAAACCAAAACACTCATAACATTTCCCTGCTGTCTTTGAGATGGAAGTCAGTTCAAAAATCCAAAGCATGGATCAACATGTGTGTACCACTTTTATTTCATTGTCAAAATCCTGGACTAGCACTCAATTGCAGCAGCAGATCTAAAACCCAGGAAACTCCCATGGGCTTGCTCCTACACTGTGTGGAAATGTTGACTATTCAATGGTTTTGAATGAGTTTATTTTGATGGTTGATGTCCTAACATCCCACAGCTTACAGCTTTGGAAACATGAATGTTTGCCTCAGCTTCTTCTGAAGCATAGTTCTGACATGCAGATGAAATACAAAAGGAGGTTACATGAACTGTGGTGGTCTTCTCTTTTAGCATTACTGGCAAATGTAGGGAAGAACCACCACTGAAAAAGACAGTAAGTCCTTCTGAAACCTTTACCCTTCTTAACAAATGTAATGATATCCTTAGAATGTAACACCAATTGCCAGGTACAGGGAAATGAGCCATATGGGGAACTAACGTCTCTTCATAAGGTAATGATTGCATTTCCATATAATGAAGCTAACAAGATAAGCTTGTACCAAGACACACAAAAAAAGCAGTTAGAAACTGTCAGATTGTTCCCTCCATGTTATACATAACACGGTTTAGGTATCAGTAATTAAAACTACACGATAGGAAAATGAAGTCTCAAAAACTCTCTATTTTAAATGAATATTAATCTGGACTTTTTAACACACATACTTTTAGGCTTTCAGAATGTCTCAGGACAGTAATTTCACATATTGCCATAGCAGGACATTACCTACAAAACAGTAATTATGATATTCAATGAAGAGCAGTTAGTCAGAGCTATTTGTAGCTTGATGACAGCATACCAACAAAGAGTTGGAAATAAGGATATCTAATTTTTTCTGCATAATGTAACTAATTATGCAACAATTCACAGATTAAACAAATCTTGTATAAACATAATGCCTTCATTTGTCGGAATTCCCTCAGTTTAGTTAAGCAATTGCTTTTCTAATTCTTGAGGTATCATTAAAACCTTCCTAATTTGAATAGACACAGATGTGTACCATAATACCATTTCCAAATGTAACCCTTGATACTTCCATAAATAAATGAAGGAAGAATTCTATTTTTCTCATGTACTACTAATTACTAGGTGTAAGAGGAAATAACAATTACTAATGACAAACTTAAGGGTTTTAAGATGTAATTCTATTAGGTTTTTGCATACAGGAACATTTCTCAAGGCGATTCTCAATTGACATGGGACATAATACATTTTTAAAGGAAAAAAATCTAAACCTCTAGTACATTATTTAAACTTGGTCACTTCTATAAAACAGCAGGCAATTCCTTGACTATAGCACTAAATGATGGCTAGATATGGAGACCACTGGCAGTTTGAGCCAAAGAGGAAGGCAGTTAATGGACCAACATCAGATGTTCTTAGATTATGAAGATGCTTATTTTACAGGATGTTATTATGCTAATATGTTGTAAAAGAGTTTACGAGTACCTGGCTTTAATGTGTTTACCCCTGAAGACAACCCAAAATCTGCTTTCTAGGCAATGCTCATGAATTCTTACAAACTTAAAAAAACAATTTCTGTGATATCATCTATTTCAGCTTTCAGGCTGTACATACAGTAAAAAGAGTGAGCAACCTAGTAGAAGAGAGATCACTTACATACAGAGAATACAGTAATATAAGATTGATTAAATAAAGTTAGGTAAAATTAAAACCAGATAAATAGATAAACAGACACTTTCTCAAACACACACACACAAGAGAAATGGGGCTTATTCATCCAGGAACTGCAGAGTATTTCATAAGTTGAACATTAGGCACCAAAGTTCACATCTAATTCAGTGAGCCACTTTTCCCCCATTACTGCCAACATCTCGCAGCAGCTGCTCCATACCTGGGAGCCTCTGGCAATGCCATCTCCCTTTTTCCTTCCCAGCTGTTTTTCTTGCATATGAGGAAAGGAAAACAGACCAAGATAGATGGATCAGCCCAGGTTGGCAGCCATCTCTGGAGAAACCAATCCAAACCAAACCTCCTTGCATCTGTTTACCAGGTCCCTTGTGGCAATGAATCTCACTTGAAGACACCTGCCTAAAGACACATAGTCTTCACACTGTGACAAGTCCTGGGCCTCCTTAGGCAGACATATGCTCCCCATTCTTCTGCCACATTACTCTTAATTTAAGAGGTACAAGTCTCATCAGGCACCGAAATGTGGCACACACAGGCAGCAGGTAACTGCTGGTTGAAAATGGTGTGTTTTATTTAGAAACCAGTCCAAGGGTGCCTCTCAACCTCACTGCTGCAGCGAGAACTGAATCTGAAAGGCTGCACTTGGCAGTAGTGCAGGCCTTGATATAGCATTGTTAGGCACAATTTATGGCTATAATTTAAAAATTAAACTAAGACAAAGCACTGAACTGAAAAGAGCTCAATTAACATGCAGGAGGCCAAACTTCCTGCTGATATAATTTCTCCAACTTCAATGGAACTGGAACAGAAGCGAATCTGGCTCATTATTTCCTATTCTTCTGAAGACATAGAGATGATACTATCTGTTATACTGTTATCACAGCATGGAAGGAGTTCTGCAATAGTGACCACTAATGCCGAATGCTGGGGAGAAGATAAATGCTATTTCTTCCTTCCAAACAATGAACAGAGAGATTGAATCTGGTTTCAAATAAGCCAATATTCAGTGTAAGCCCTTATACTGTACCCTGGTAGCTGCCATGCTCTGGCTAAAAATGAAAAAAGCCACAGATGCAGACTTTTGAACAAGTAAATTTAAAATGTTAAATACTGTTCTCATGCAAAAGTAAGGAAACATAGGACCTAGTACAAATCCCACTGCAAATGTGGGTAATCTCACTGCTAGGAACAGAGAGTTTTTTCCTCAGAGTTCAGACTTTACCCAGTTATAGAGTTATGTCTCAAACATAGTTCTATTTTTTTTGTTGTTTCTAATTTCAGAACTGCAGCCTATTTGCCCATTCTAGGGTTGGGATTTACACATTTAGGTCTTGGTATGCTGGTATTTGCAAAGCTCCATGCTGGGCTCTCAAAAGAGTGTTTAACTTGTCCCATTATCTCTGTTTATGCACAGACTTCCAGTTTCCACAGAGGTTCTCTATACCTGCCCTACAAAATAGGGGTCAGAATTAAAAAGCCATTTCCTGTGGAATGGGACACCAGAAAAATATGAAAGCATGTTACTCTGTGCTTTTATCTTCAAGCATTTTTCTTCTTTTTTTTTTTTTTTTTTTTTTTAAGATATGCAAACATTGCCACATAGAGTTAACCTAGGAACAAACACTATATTTAGCCAGGCTTGGTGTCCTTCTAGCACGTAGTCCTTTTCAGCAATAGCAACCCAAGAAATTTCATTAGTCTCATTCTACTCTGGTCAAACATTTCCACTGAGGAACAGCAACTAATTAAGCACATCAAGATTAATGAAAAATATAAGAAGCAAAGATATCGCAGTTGTTAAATCTAAAATACCTCCTGTGCCGGTACTTAAAAAAATTATATATCAAATTTCATTACAGTCTCATTTGAAGAAATGGTAGGAATTAATATTAACAGCAAATCTTCATTTCTTAGCTAGTCACTAGCAGTTACAAGGCCAGATACCAGCAGTGGGATACCTTCCTTTATTTCTATGAAAAATTAAACAGAGTTGCATGCTGGACCAGAAAAATAAGAGGATGTCTCAACAAATTCCCTGAGAAAACAGGCACTGTTAGAAGATCCCTGTGCTAAAGATTTCACAGGTAGGCCATGTTCTGCCATCTGCTAATGCTATCACAGAGCATTATCAACTGAGACAGCGTGCACCATCACCTGGTGAGACACTGGACAGGTGTACAGCTGCTTTGGAAGAATTAGCCAGGACACATCAATTTGGTAACCTTACTGTAATGAAATGATAGATGGCCAGCTGGTGGGAAAGGCCATGGATTCCTGGATCCATGCAGTATTACCTTCTGAATCAAAGCTGACACCAAGACAGGGACATCTCTCCTCAGGTGGAACAAGCCTTCAAGGAAGCTGAGGCTCTTGAAAAAAAGTATAAACTTAAGCTCAGGAGAAACTGAGCTGCAAAGAAAAGCATTGTGTTTAAGCAGTCCAATGTCCTGAAATTGTTCTTCATATAGCTTTTTGACAGCTGAAGCAGCATCAATTTTTTTACTAAAACTGGCTTAGAAGAGGAAAGATTTGCTTATGATAATATGCACCACTGTTCAATGAGAAACAGCATTTACATAAGTAAGTTGCAATTACTATTGCACTCCTGTCTTGGAGATGAGATCAATATATATTTCTGTGTGTATTCATGAACAGATTTAAAACATTTTTGCCTTGGCCAAGGTGCTACCTAAGTTTTGCACATCACAATTCATCTTTTCATCAGCTTCCTAATTCCCTCATGCTGCATTTTTGTTGGAAAACTAAATACTAGCCTTATGTAAATATTCTGTTAATTTCCAGCCTTCTGATTCCAACTTTTTTGAAGCCAAAAGAAGTTTGGCATTGAATTCTGGATCAGGCCATGGCTTTTCCATGGGATCCAAGATGCAGCTCTAGATTCCACCACATTTTACTTGAATTTTTACCAGCATTTGGCTTCTAGTGTGGCTGATTACACACCAGCAACAATTCTCTGCTATTCACCATCCCCACCAGATGTATCAATATCCCAATGAATTAAGCTGCAATTATTTTTCTCACACCTTTGGAATATTCTACAACCAATCCATGAACAGCTTGCTTCCTTGTTTTATATCTCAGCCCAAATATGCTCACATTAAAACCCCTATTTGCTCATCATTAGAGAGGGCAATGTCTGACCCTAATTCTCCTGGGACACAGATGGCTGCCTTGGCAGATGTAGCCACATAGAAGTGACACAGACACTGCTTTCATAGAAGTTCGAGGTTGCTGCTCAGATTTTTTTTTTTTGTACCAAGCCCATAAAACTACTCATGATGTTCCTGGCTAAGTGGGTAAGAAAAAAGAATGCTTCTTGCATGAGCTAAAAATGAAAAGGGCTAATTAAATCAACTCTGAAATAATACTGAAACAACGCAGTAAAGGCTCCTCTCTCTCACGCAAATGCACAAAGTTCAGCCTGGTCTGACCCAATTATTGCAGCCCAGGATGACAAAAGCAATGACCCAGTGGAAGAAGAAATCTCTCTGGGCATTTGCTGGCATGTGGTTCTGAGCAATGGGAAAATGCTGATATGCTGTAGGCTCATTAGGACCTCTATGGGGTGGGTGCCATGAGTCACATCCCATTCAAGGCTCTGAAAACTGTTTGTTGTGAACGGTTCACAGTTTCCTTTGGGAGCTGATGGCTGGGTGATGCTGGGAGTGGATCTGCATGCAGGGCTGCTGGAACAACCATAAGAAACCACTGCTCAAAATTGGCCTGAAAGAAGAGAATGGCCAAATACTCTTTTTTTTTCTTTTTTTTTCCTTTTTTTCTTTTTTTTTTGGCAGACAGATTCCTAAAGCCATTCATGCACAGCCATGGGGAACATTGAGCTGCCATGGTGTTCATCAAACAGTTCTCCTGGCTTCAGCTGAGCTTTTCCTCTACTCAGAAGAATGACAGCAAAAATAGCAGTTTACCTATTTTAGAATATATTTCACTCTGCATTCACTGAGGTCAGTAACAAACTCGTCCCTTCAGCAAACTTTATTTGGCTTCTTCTCATCTCTTTCTTACAGCATAAAGGAGCATGAATTGTTACTGTCTAAATTCTAAGCTCTCAGTTTCCTTCTGATAAACCAGCAGAACAAGAGAATCACCTGGCATTCCAGAACTCCAATGAGTCTTGTCATAGAGGACTGACACCATTTATTCTTGCTGCTGCCAAAACCAGGATGGAGCACACATAAACCAAATCTTCAACAACTATTTTCCAGATTAAAAGTTCAGTCATACAGGTATTATGCCTGTGGTGCAGAGGTGTATTATTTCAGGCAATATGACTTCTTTAGGAAGATTTTTCTTGTCTCCCACCATAGTCGGGAAAAAGAAAGGGAAAAAAGAAAAACAGCAACTTAGAGAGAGAAAAAGAAAAACCAAACCACTTTTCACTAATTTTTCAGCTACACAAGAACTACACTGTACTTTTTATCTGTAGCTTGTTCAGATTTAGCCTTTCTGCCCACATTGATATAAACATGCTGCTCTACTGATGCTGTTGTTTGCATACAATCTTATGTTGATTTCTTAGGGAAGAGAAAAATTACCAACAAATGTGCACTCCAGCAGACGGTGTATGCCGTGTGCTCGTTAGCAAGGTATCTTTATAATAGCAAAGCAGTTAAATATTGATCATGAAGTTGAGCAAGGGCACAAACGCTTTATCTAAATTACCTTGAGGTTTGAGGAGGTTGCTGAAGATAAAGTAGTCTACAGGGCTTACAAGAAATCAGCCCACACATGCATCTGCTGTGGAACTATCAGCAGAACTGTTCCAAGACAGATTGCAGTCTGACGGCCCAGGACTTCCATACTCTGTAACTGCTCTATCAAATACCACCAAGGAATGCTGCCAATGGCCTGTTATTTACAGGGGGAAAGGGCTGTATCCACCTTAGCTTGCTTAATTCTGTAGGATAGCTAGAAAGAGCAAAGAGGATAGGAGATCCTGAAGTAATGTCACAGCAGGAATTCAGCTTTGATCATTATGAGGGAAAACAAAGGGCTGTGCAGAGAGATTCCTCCCAGTCCTAGCTGTGTCTCAAGGATACTGCATGAGCCCAGTGGACATCCACACCAAGAGATTTACAGACACCAGATAAAACAGGGACATGTTACAGTATCTCCATTCACGAGACTTAAAAACTAAATAAGTTAATTTAATTACACTTTTTCCAGATCTGACCCTTTCCTACCCATGCCCACACATCTTTCCCACATATACACCAGACCAGCCAGAAAGAGAGAGCGGACACAAGGAGGAAGAGGTTTCACCTACAAAAACCAGAAGCATCTCACTTCTAATCCACAGAGTCAGCACCAAGTTTAGACACCAGCATGATTTGTAGATGTGAGATTTTAAAAAGAGGAACCAAGAGAGCATGTCTCTTTTCAACAGGCACACTGAGCCAAGCTGAAAGGCCAGGACTCCCTCAGCACTGTCCCTGGAGGAAATGAGCACCAGACCAGACTGGCCTCTGCTCTGCTCCAGCCCCACAGCTCTCATGTAATGGTGGGGAAAGCAGAGGACTCCAGTTACCATGACATCCCAGACAGCAGCCCTCCAAGTCTTACACTAATGAGTCTGGATTCTGCTGTTTTCATGCCTAGTTTAAAAGTATAATGATTTAGGAGTCGGTAGGATTACATCAGAGTAAGAGAAAAGCATTTTGCCTCGAGGCTTTCTTTAGAAATTAGACATATCATTTTCAAACATACCCAATAGCATTTTAGCGTACCTTTGAGATGTTTCAGCTCTGGTATGACATCTCAAAAGCACAGGAAGAAGAAAATGCAGGTCTTCAACATCTAGACTGTATGAGAAGAGGGGAAGGTTGGTGTCCCCAAGGAAACAGTTCAGGGCTTATGTATGGAATCACTTTGTAATTCAGACTTTCTAATAAGAGTCTCACAAAAAAGGGTCTGAAATCTCCATGCTTTTTGACTCATAAAGTAGAAGTACCCCTGGGCAGAATGAAGACAGCAGCAAACATGCTTTAAATAAAAGGGAAAGCAAGATGAGCAAGATGTGACCCAAATATCTGTGTGCCAGTGTACAGGCAGCATTTCTTGTCCAAGCCTCAGGGAATTCACGAGGCACTGCTCAAGCACTGCTGCTCCAGCACTATATAGACACCCCAGAACAAGAGTTCACAGTCACATTCTCATGTATTTTTTGCTTAGTACCTCTCATTGTAGCACTGAGCCAGCCAGACAAAATGGACCAAGGAGAAGAAACTAAAATTGCAGTTACAGCTGATGGTGCTTAAGTGTCTAATTGTCACCATTATGGGGCTTCAACTTTTTAAAAATAAGTCTCCCATAATTATTTCAGTATTTTGGCCTAATTCCAGTTGAGGCTTCAATGGGACTCGTTTTGACAAGATATAGGATATTGTCCCAATGGAGTCTCATTTGGATATGGGCCACCTGCAATTACCAATGAGCAGAGCTGTGCAAGATTAAAAGCACAGGCAGTATAATTTCTACCTTGTGTCCCAGGCTCTGTGGATTTGCTACTCATACAGCCTGTCCATCTGGGGAGCAAACAGCATGTACTCCTTGATGAGAAACTCTGGCCAACCGACCAGCTGTGAAAAAAATAGATTACTCTTGTCATTTTTTTCTGCTAGGTAATTTGCTTGGAGTAAAAATATAATTTCTTTGAAGGTTTGCATTTAAAAGAAGATCCAAGGGATGGGTCTTATTCATATTTAAAGTCCATCACACTTTTATTTGTTAAATTCTGTTTTGAAGATATAATGCTGATTAAACGGTTTTCCCTGTCATTTGGGACATTGGAAAAGTGAATCTCTATTATTCAGAGTACTCCAAAACCAAATGAATGTTAAAGAGAAAGTTCCTTTTAAAAGCACTACTACAATCTCTGAGAGAAAGAAGATTTTTTTTCTATAATTTTCTTAATATCTTTTTAATAATCATATGTTCCTGCTGCACCCAGGAAACTGAACAGACCGCTTTTATCTTATTAAAGAGGGTTTTGTGCAAAATTCCATGGTCATTCTGAAATTGTAAGTTAAGAACAAGTCGGTGACCTAGAACTGCTCTTAAAAGGCAGAATGCAAGTGACAGACTAAATGGCATTATAATATGAAAATTATTCTTTTTTAGCTTTAATGCCATTGTAGTCACAGCTCTATGTGACAGCAGCTCACACATCATGCTTGCTAACAGGTTCACTGCTTGAGATAAAGAGGCAGAGGGTTTTGCTATAGATTCTACCATTTTCTCCAAAAAATATCACAAGAGGGTGCCAGAAAACCCACTTTTCCGACAATAGAGAATGAGAAACTAAGCAGGGCCAGATAGTACTTTGGCTTTTAGATGTAGTCAACCAATTTCTGCTCTGTACTGCTTAGACCTCATATCTGATGAGCCAAGACTACTTAGATATGCATGTAAGACTACTGCTTTTAAAATGTTAACATATCTTCCAACATAACTACCAATTCATTTTAGGAAGTGAGTGACCAGCACAACAGCAGGACTTGCTACTCAGCACCTGTCCTAAACCAAGCAGCTGTAGAGTTAGGTATATCAGTGCAGCAATCACCCTTTCAGGGACAGTAGTTCTGTGTGAGTAAAAGCAGTGAGCATAGTATGGCTCCATACTGCATCATGAGAAGTGAAATGCTTTATATCATCCTGTCTTTTCCCACCACCTGCTACAGTTCTAAAATTTAAAAAGTAAATACCATTACTTTTTTTATACTTTAAGGAATGTAAAATCACAGAAAAGTCTGAAACAGAGAAAATACTGTTCTCCTTTATGATTCCCCCATTATCTCTGTTCCACATGATAGAAATACCTTTCCACGCATACTGCACTTTCAATATTAGGTAATGGAAAGAGATGGATCTCAGCAATTACGAAGAGAGGAAGTCACAACAGGGGAATCAGCACTTGCTGTGTCTAATGCAGCAATTGCTAACCTGACCTGACTGGCAGAGGTCATGCACAAAGTATAACTCCAGTACTGTCAGATGCCTCTGACTTTACTCACCGAACTTCTCCAGAACAGCAAGAGTTGGTGAGAGCAGCATCTTCAATGTTAAAAGGAGAGAGGAAAACAGATGCGTTTCCCCAATTGCAAACATTCTCTGCTAACAGCTGAGCTGTGGAAAGAAGGTGATGGCAGGGAACCTGCACTACAAGCAACCATACAGACTTCCCTTATGATGTCAAAGACAGAATATCTCCATGGACAGCACTTATGCAGCACCTGCAGCACTAAAACACCAAGCCAGGTGCTTTAGCAGAGATGACCTCAAGAAATTTAACTGCTCCCCATTCTTGTATTGAAAATTTGATCCAAGGAAATAAGAAAAACATGCCAGAAAGCAAAATTTCTTTTCTTACCTTTACCATTTGTATATTTCAATTCATCATAAAGAAAAATAGTGACTAAATTCTCAGTGAGTTATGAGTGCACAGTGAATCAGATGGATCGATTCACCTCGTAAGACTCAATCAGTCTTGATTTAAGTAAACTTTCAGTAGAGATAACAATGAAAAACACTTGCCAAGGATTTAGTAGAAATCAGTGGTAAAAATTTGACCATTTTCAAACACTTTTCACCCTAAACTTACCCCATTCTTCTACATTTCCATTAAAGTATGGATAAAAACAGCATGGATGCACCCAAAGATACACATTGAAGTAGTCAAATTCAATATTAGGCCTTTCTTTCTTACATATTAATAAGTAGTCAATCCAACAGAAGTAATTCCAAATAAACATTTACAACAATTTTATTTTAAAGGGCCATATATATCCAAAAAGATATTTCTTTTTGTATCCTGAAGCACCAAAATTCACAAGTCTGGTCATTTAATTATAAATATATTCCACACTACATACAGAGGGATAAATATTTGAAATATATCTGCATAGGTGACATACATGTATTTTCAACACAAT
This sequence comes from Pycnonotus jocosus, assembly GCA_013400435.1. Taxonomy (NCBI): domain Eukaryota; kingdom Metazoa; phylum Chordata; class Aves; order Passeriformes; family Pycnonotidae; genus Pycnonotus; species Pycnonotus jocosus. The sequence continues at coordinate 18,567 of VWYP01026915.1, read as the reverse complement.
ATTTCAAGTGTGTTTTAATCAATGATTTACCATAAATAGAAGACAGACTATTTTCCATTCATGATGTAGACAGCTGTGGTGAACATTATAAAATACTGACTCAATGCACATTTGTTTTGACTGCACTGAAATCTATCTAGTAGTGAATATCCCCACTGCAAAGAGGGTCTGACACTGAATTAGGAGCCATTTAAGTCTGAAAAATTAGTCTTTATCAGACCTGTGCACAGAACTAAGTTTCACATAATGAAGGCAACATGATTCAACTGCGCAAGGCTGTGTTTTAAGTAAAATGGACAGAAGGCAACATGCCCAAAACCTACAGTGTTCTGCTGCTACATGAAATGAAAAGATATTTAGCCAAATATTCTGCTGGCATATGCCCATGGACTTGGAGTCAAAACAGTCATAGTAGTACAGAATCTGCTAACAATTATCCATATTCTCACACAGAAATGCATTGACATGAATCCCCACACACAAGTTTAGTCCTCATGCAGTTTCCAGACTACTCATCTCGTGGGTACAAAAAGATACATGCTCATATTTTATACAGTACATTTGAAGTTTGAGCTACAAAAAGATTTCTGCATGTAAACGTATGGGTACATTTCCTCCGGGTGGAGAGGTATGTCAGGAGAATATGATTTCACAGCCAGATCTGTAGCAACCACCCCCGAGATAACCTCAGAGGCAGTTTCACGGCCAGCTGTTCCAAGTTCACAAAGACTTCAGGCAGTAAGCCAGAGCCAAGCCCAGATGCTGCTATTGGGAACTTTCCAAGGCCTTACATCTGGATCTTGCTTCTGCCAAATGCCCCATCTGCCTGCAAGGTGATAAATTCCACCTCTTGGAGGACAAGAAGCAAGAGAACACAGCAGGGAAAGAGAGCACCAACAGCATCAAATCAATACATGGGATAGTTAACATTTGGTTGGAATTTCATAAAGTATTTTCTCAATATTCTCCTGCTCCACATTCCTACCTCAGCTTTCCACAGAAAGCCTATAGTATTGCTTTTCTATCGTTTTCAGCTACTGGAACACTTCATATCCAGGAGACCTAAAGCAACAAGGCATATGCCAGATGTGCAAGGGCAATACAAATGGTTGGGGGGGGGCGGGGAGGTGGTGTTGGTTTCTTCCCCAAGATACCAAGAGATGGCTCAGATAACTCTGAAGAATGCAAGGATTTAAAATAGTAGCATCAATATGAGTCCGCCCAGAGGCAGAATTGTCCTTGAGAAGGGTTTTAGGTTTTAAAAAGCCTGATCAGGAGACATAATTAGTACTGTGAGAATTAAAAATATATCCCTTCATGCCCATGAACAGCAGGGAGGAAAAGAAAACTGCACAAGAACAAAATATGCTTCTACTAGTGGGGCAACAGATCTTATTTTTGCAACTGAGAACCGTATCAGAGCAGTCAAAAAGGAAGAATTCTGTCCAAGAGAAGTCACAAAGGATATTCTGTATCCAGAGATGTAAAGCAAGGATAGATGAAAAGAAAAGAAAGAGAAAAGAAAAGAAAGAAAAAAGAAAGGAAAAGGGAAAAAAAAAAGGAAAGAAAGAAAGAAAAAAAAAAGACAACAAACACTGTGGAGGGGTTTTTATGTGTTTTAGGGTTTCTATTGCACCCCTTTCTGGTACTTTCAAAAGCAGCAGTAGCTTAAATCCCTCTGAATATCACAGAACTGTGGACTCTTCTCTCACACTGAACTGCAGAAAGCTCAGCTTGGGGTGGGACCCTCAGTGAAAAGAACTTCTCTGAAAAAAAATTCATACCATTATATAGCTCAAAGCCTTTGTAACATCACTATTCTTAACAGCACTGGCTTGTACACTGCCCTAGAAAACTGCAATTTTTTAATAGGGCTAAGCATTTGAGGAAAGCTTACCTCACATCCACACTTAAAACAGAATTAAGGGCCAAACTAGAAAACTACAGAGCTGTAGCACAGGCAAAGATCCTAAACTCAGTGATAAGGCAAAGAACAGAAGTCTATTCAGACAGGCTGCATAGCCTGGTCCAAGAAGACTTTCAAAGGGGAGGTCATGTTCAGCAAAACTTCTGTGAGCAAAGCAATGAAAAGCTGTTGGGACTCAAGCTAGAAATACAAGGTACTGGAAATAAAAGGACCAGGAATGCTTTTTAGACCATACTGTATAACACTAGTATATAAAGATTAATAAGTATAGCAATGATGGCACAATTCATAGACAGGAAACAAGCTCAGTGCTACACCTAAGTTCAATGATTAGAAATAGATGGGTTCAGCTTGGAAAGAGGGAGAACTGAATTGTGTTGCAATCTGGTTTTTTACAGGACCCAATTAATAAATACACAACAGCACAGTGGAGGAAGAAACTGAGCTTACTTCCTGCCTGTACATTCATAATTGGTCAAAGCCTTTATCAATCCTGGAAAAAATACAGAAAAATACTTCTATGTTTTAAAAACCAAAAGGTAATTTACAAGCCAATGACTTACACATAATGATTTTAACATAAATATGACAGAGAACATAACACTGCTTAGAGGCCTATCAGCTGGTAACCTTGTACAGGGTATCATGTAAACAGAATAAATATCACCTCCCACTTCAAAGGCCTTACAAAATAGAAAGTACATGATACAGAGGGTTTGACATTTCAAGAAGATAAAAACCTAATGGCAAACATGCTAAAGAATCCACAGGGAAAGCAGTTCAGAGAACAAAGACAAACAAAAACTGGAAACCAAACTACAATGGTCTGGCCGTGAGAAGCCATGGAAGCAACCAAGGTTGACAATAAGCAACCCAAAGAAACCTCCTCAGAAGATCTTGCAAAAAAGAGGTAAAAAAGGTTCCAAAGACAAGAGCTAGAACATCCAAGAAAATATAGGCATGCATGCACATACACATGTGAATATTGACATATATAAACCGGGAAAGGGATGAGACTTTCCTGGAACTGAAGCAGAGGTGTGACCTCACAGAGGCTGTGGCTGAGGACAGTGAAGGAAAGCAAGAATAGAACTGGACTTTCAGCACCAAATTTTGGCTTTTACTGTTGCTTTTTACTATTTAGTACAGCTACATTTCCTCAAGTTCTTTTGGTTTGGGAAATTAATATAGGAGATTTGGTGTCCTTTTAGGTCTAGAGTGACCTGCACTATTTTCCAGTGTTGAAAGGCAAATATTTATGTACATTAGTGAAAAGTCAGAATCTTTTACGAGAAGGCAAGAACACAGCATGTTGCCAAAAGAGCAGAGCCTCTTACTGGCAGGAGTGGAACACATTTCTGCAAAGCACTGGGCACATTTTGATTTAACAGAAGAGCAATGCTGCATTTCTGTCTATCAGCCAGTGTAAGATTAATGCCTTCTGATGTGAGACTACTGCACACCAGAGAGAACTGACTGACAGAAGCATTAACTAATGTTTGTAACATGATGGTTTTACAATCACTACCCTCATATCTTTTTAACTAAGGGCTCCTATAAAGCAGGAGGCGACACCATATGTCACTTTAATAAATCTCTAGAAGCTAAATTCAAAATCTAGCTGTTTGTGCACAGAGATATACATATATGTGTATGTGCACATATATGTCCTCCCCATGATATTTCTTTTAAGATTATTACCTATAATTAATGGTACAGAATTGCACAAGCTGAGAAGAATTGTCCCTCTTTAAAGGAAAAAAACCCAGCATTGTTGAATTCGGGGTTTTCTACATTTTGGGGAGAATATTTTTGGCCCTAAAGATACTCCTCTGAGAACTCTATTTTATTTATGTCATTTTCTATCAGGGCACAGTAAGTTGGCACAAAAATCCTACCTCATTTCCAACCAAGTAGTCAAGTGAATTTCCGGCAAACTTAAATGTGGCTTACAAGGGGGAAACCCAAATTCTAGGTTGGACTCATTTTTTACGACAAAACTGATACTGAGCAATTTTAAGGTTAGAGATGAAGAAAAAGTAGTCATGGACTCAGGCGCCATTCTAAGAAAAAGCAAAACAAAGAACAAAATTAGTATTCTGAAGCCTGTGGTGAAATGTACTGAGCTGGAGACTTCTCATTTATCCATTGCTGGTTTGCAAAATTTGAGACATGTCCCTAGCTTCAGTAGGACTAAAATCAAAACTATTTCTACTTTTTCTCATCACTAATGCAGATTAATTCATTAAGAACTAAGCAAAGACCATCAATCAAGCTTCCAGGAAATCAATAATAAAGTCCTATAGGTTCAGACTGACCCATCTCTATTTTCACTGGGAAGCAATTAGCAGGTTGAGTGTTATTAGAGAATATTGGACCAATTCCAGTAAAGATGTAAGGAATGGAATTAAACAGATTTCATTAACACCTGCATGTTGAAAGATATACAGAACAGGCTTGATGAGAAACCAACAAGAAATGTGAAATGTGATCCCAATCTGAAATTTCTCTTCAAACTTCTCTCTACAAAAAGACAACCCAGGTCTATTGACTAAGTCTCTATGTTTCAGCCAGATTTTTTTTTTAAGTTAATTTCTCATTCCCATCCAGTTGTCCTCTTCTTTTGCTTGCACATGAATAATAAAGCATGATTAAAAAAAAATAAGGATCATTTGACAGCAATGCATTCATTCTTCTTTAACTCAAAACACTGACAGCTCCAGCAGCTACCTCATATCTCCAGGTTCCAGCAGACTACTGGAAGGATTGATAACCAGCCTGCAAATAATTTCTGTGTCTGTGAACATATTAAATACAGGTTGTTTCTCATCTGTGCTAAAGAATTTCTGTATCATTGTCCTGATTCTTCTTAAGACTTTTCTACTGCTGTTTTTATGTTTCACTTAGGGTGGGGAGGAAAAAATTAATAGATCTCTGTTAATCTTTTCTTGACAGGTACAGTTTAGAAGTGGCAATAGAGCAGGTAATGAGTTTGACCTTGTAGGAGTGGTGGGAGCCTCAGGGTGCCCTGCTCCCATGCTCTCTTTTTTTCTTTGGGACCCTGCAAGCAACGGACAGAGACTTATGAAGAGATTAAAAGATTCCTTTTCAGTTGCTGTTGAAATTAACTGATCAGACTGCCATCTGTAGGGTCCTGCTCTTCCTTTTCTTATATTCTCCCTGCTGTGGGAATGAAACTGCAAAGAGAACAAAAGTGCCACTCAATTCAACTAAAAGGAGTTCTCTGAAATGGCAAGCTGTTAATGTACATACTAAAGATCATCTCCCATTGTGCTTGTCAACCAGTTTGCTCATCATTTAAGCTAACATTATCTCTTTGCTCAATCTTAAAAGTCCATGAGTTGCCATGACAAGACTGGAGAAAAAATCTTAAACGCTTCCTCAGATTATTGATGACATGTTAAGCTTGGGTTAATAAAGGCTAAGTATCAATTCTTGTCTGTTTCAGCAAGGTAGGGATATTTCGGAAAAGAGCTCTACAGAGAGCTCTCCACACAAAATCCAACTACAAAAGAAGAGCTAAGAGAGTCTCCAGAAGTTTGCATTAGGGATACTCTCACTGGGGAGCAATGCCTGTGATGCTACAGCAGTAGAAGAGAAACCTAAGGGCAACATTCCCAAATAACTCATTTTGATAGGTAGGATCAAAACCCAAGGGAGATTTTGATATGAGAGGGACAGATGAGTTTTCTAGCATGAAAAAGAAGCAGACAAACATAACAAGTGAAGACTGTCAATATTCTGTATGAGGGTCATCATTTTTAGGTGAAAATCCTAAAAGAACAGAGATCTGATCTGTGTTAGGATATGCAGTCAAAACTCAGCATCAACATCATCAGCCTTCATAGTTTGCATTGGGAGACTTTTGGTTAAGTCAGTAGTGACTCAAGGATATCCTTATAATGGAGAAGCAGTTTCAGGGTGGAGTAAGTGTGATTTTCTGCAGGAAAAGGGCAGGGAGCAAGAAGGAACAAGAGCTAACAAAGCTGAGGAGTTAAATCTCCATGGAAAAAATTATTACTATAATTTTTAATTTTTTCTTTCAATCTCAAGATCACCATTAGAAATTAATACTTGCCATGCAAAGGAGCAATACAGCATAAATTTGGTGAAGACTATGGTTAGATCAATATTCCTTTAGATTGTAAAAAGGTGTCATGACCTAAAAAGCTCTAAAATACCTGCTGTCAATAAAGCAAAGTACATTTGCAAACTCTTAGGTTACATTATCTAATACCTGATGCAAAACTGTTTATAAGAGCGCTCTTCAATGTTTGGGAATTTCTGCTATCTTTATGTTAAATTTGGCAGTTGAGCTACAGTACTTTACCACGTGCATGCACATTGTTTGTGCAAGCAGCTTTCAAGCTGAGGGAATTTTGGGACACTGAAAATTCTTTGTGTTTCCTATTCATATGTGCATACACTGAATTACTTGGAAACCAAATGCTTTGAAAATGCTAGGACTCCTTTGTAGTGAAAGCAGAAATTTTCTAGTAAGAGTTTCTAGCTTTTTAGAGAACACCTTACTTTAAATTATCTCTTCTTTCTTTCATCAAGATCATTAATTGCATGTGTATTTGCAGTGCTATCTGCGACAGGTGTCACATATCTTTGGCCCAACTCATTTGATTAATTGTCTCCAAAGCCTGCCTCTGGCTAAGGGGCATGCCACCTTTTACTACAATCCCTGCCAGTCCCAGCAATTTATTTGTCACATGTACATACACAGCCCTAGCTAAGAACAGTAAGAACTCATGTTACCATGCCCATCTCATTCAATTAATTGCTTCAGTGGCAAGCCCCTGGCCAGGACAAATTTGGGTAACTGTAGCAGTGTTAAATCACCCATACAAACATTTTCCACATATATACTAAATCCATTTACTGGATTTACCACTCGCCCATTTTCTGTCACCATATACCCCAGTCCTTGCCACTCATTTGAAGGTTAAATATCACATGCACAATCTCAGCTCCAGCTGTTGATTTTGACTCTGTCTGCCCTTTGTTCCATGTTCTGGAGTTAGAATATATTAGGTGAGATGTTGTTTCTCCCAGATCCAAATATATATTATTAGGTGGAAAGTGTCAGCATTAAGAAGGCAGATGGTGTAAAATTCACATAACATCACATTTGTATTTTGTGGAACTTACCTCTACCCCTTGCTGATTCACAATGCCCAGAGAGCTGCAGTTTACACCAGGTATGCAACGACCAGGAACTTACACACCCTGAGGAGGATACAACAGTCAGAATGGGGAGTTCCAGAATCCCCAGCTCAATAAACAGCACATGTCATTCAGACCAACAAAAGTATTGGATCAGGGTACACATATCTATAGACTTTGATGGACAAGATTCACATTATAACTGTACTTGTGACTAATGCCTGTGCAATGTGAGTCAGACAAAGGCATGAGGAAAAGGAAGGAATACACTGCTGCAAGTTCCCAAACACAGAAAATACCAGGTAAAATCCTTTCAGCAGAGTCCAAACTTCATAAAATCAGTGGGGGATATGCAACTGTCATTACCTACAGCAGGACTCCATCTTAATCTGGCACACATAGCTGGTTTTACAAAGTCAGAATTACAAATGGTACACATTACTTCTAATTCCTTCATAATAATGATTAATCACTAAACTCTCCCTCCCTCAAAAGTTACCCAGTAATGAAAAAGCATAATGAAAACAGGATCAGAAATGTGTCTGATAAACAATGCAGCCTGACTTCTAGTCATTTTGTCATGGTTTACACCCAGCCAGCAGCCAAAAGCCATGCAGCCACTCACTCACTCCCTCCCCCAACAGTAGCATTGGGAGAGAACTGGAAGGGTAAAAGCCGGAAAAATCATGGGTTGGGATAAAGACAGTTTAATAGGGAGAGCAACAACCATGCACACAAGCAAACCAAAACAAGGACTGAATTCACGGCTTCCCATAGGCAGGCAGGAGTTCATCCATCTCCAGGAAAGCAGGGCCCCATCACTTCTAACAGTGACTTGGGAAGACAAACACCATCACTCCAAATGTTCTCCCTCTTCCTCCTTCTTCCCCCTACTCTGTATTTTGAGCAGGATGTCATGTGGTCTGGAACATCCCTTTGGTCAGTTGGGGTCACCTGTCCTGGCTGTGTCTCCTCCCAACCTCCCATACACCCCAACCTCCTTGCCAGCATGGCAGTATGGAAAGCAGAAAAGGCCTTGCCTCTGTGTAAACCCCGCTCAGCAGTGACAAAAGCAGCTCTGTTATCATCACCACCATGTTCAGCACAAATCCAAAACACAGCCCCATAGTCACTAAGAAGAAAATTAACCCTACCCCAGCCAACACCAGTATTATATTATTTAACTTCAATCTCTACTATAAAAGTGTGTCAAAACCATGTGAAGTATTAGAGCAATTAATTTATGGGGCAGAAAGTAAAAATTCAGAAAAGGAACAATACTGGAAAATCTTGCTGGCCTAGAATGGGTGAGTTGGTTCTGACAAACAGGCACCTGCTGCCTATGAACCCTTCATACGTGACAGTCACGCTCTGCATCCAATCAGTCATGAAAGCACAAATTCTACCCTCAGACTGAATCAGAAAGAAGCTACATGACAAGCAGTTATCCTCCAGGTTCACAAAATTACACAAAAGGTCACATCTACCCTGGCCATTCTTCATTTAAGTGTCACCCACACAGCCATGTGTTCACAGGAGATTTATACACCAGTTAAGCAACTGCTGTTCATTGTGGATGCAGGTCCATGCTCAGACTACTGCAGTATAGCTGTATGCATTGGGAATGATACTATGATTTCTCTGGATATTGTCCACATTTATGGAGCCTTATTTATTGATCTAGCAAAGGTTTCTGATACAGTTGACCGCACATTTTTGTTACAACAATTTAAGCATGACAGAGATTTTATTGTAGCTTGGTTTAGCAGCAATATAATTGGTCACTGGGTATTATGGGGAAGCTGGCATTGCAACAGCTCTGCTGTGTCTGTGCAACAAAGAAAGGACATTCCATTCCCCCAGACAGTCAGACTAGCACCTTCTCCAAGTATAGCATATTCACTCCCCACAGCCTACATGAGTCCACTGAAAAGTCTGTGACAAACACTCAGTTGACTTCTTCAATGGAACCTGTCCACATTTGCCAGCCTGGACAGATGAAGAGATAACAATTTTAAATACCCTCTCTGCTCTTCAGAAGAGCAACATCAGAACTCAGAAGCCCCCAACATCATTTTCCAGGCTTTCCCCAAATTCTGCAATTTAGTATTTAGTATCGCTTTCTCTAACCCTCATCCCAGCAGATGTCTAATTCTTAGGCTTGCAGAAGGACGTGTAAAATCCCTCACAAGCTGCAGTAAGTGATTTCACTTCAGCTGACAGCAGTTTATGTTAATACGTATGCTGTTTGCAAAAAAGTACAAATGCAAAGATAAATAGTTAATTCTGTGAAAAGAGGTGCTTCCTGCTTTATTTACTGTGCTTCTCATCTAACTCCCAAAGCAGAAATACACAGGAGAATCTCAGCTACAGGAAATCTGCATAGTGTGACATGAGTTGGTAAGTAAAAGGGCAGTTCTGGTCTCAGAAGTCTGGCAGGATGAAGGCAAAGAGGAGAAGCCATGGTAGCACCAGTACAACTCCAGGGAAGCAATAAAGCCATTGCTGGCATCATAAAACACCAGAGGTCTAACTAAAGAACAGGGTTTGAATCCACTACTCAGCCTGGAAATGGAGGGGAAGAGCAGAAGCAAATCCAGAAATGCCTCTGGGCAGACCCTTCAGCCACAAGGGCATCAAGCAACAGCAGCCCGTTATTTTCCTCAGTACTCAGCTCAACTTTCGAAAAATTATTTTGTAATCTGCTCTTTCATTTCAGGGGCTGATCATCTCCCAGAGCTAACAAAGAATTTGTTTTCCTCCCAGTTGAGCAGATGGACTTGAGTTCTTTAGATTTCTCCACCTCTAGCCCTAAAGCATCAGAGCACCCATGTGTTCTTGGGAGCTGCAGGCACAGCAGGGAGGCATATCCTTACTTCTCCGCCTATGACACACATCTGTTTTTTCCAAAGGGTAAATACTTCAGTGTGACTAAAAGCACTGGGTTGACAGTGTAGACATCTGGGCGAGGTAATGATCTCTGTTATACAAAATTTACTTTGTATTTAAGATGATACAACGTCCTCATGCCACCTTTAACCCTATGATGACAGTATCTTAATTATGCATAGCCGATTCCTCTTGATGTTTAGCAGGAAATATCCCATCCTGTCTAAACTGAGCAATTAATTCTCTTTTACTTACAGTTAAATTGAACTTTGAATGCTATATAGCACCTAAGATTACGGCTCAGAGTGCCTTTCTCAAAATTGCTTAGCAGAAGCAATGAATTGTCCAAAGAGCCAATCATTGGAGGGAGGAAGGCAGAAAACATTCCTCCACAAAGCCAAGAATATAGAGGGATGGTCTTTCTTATCCCAGTAGATCCTGGAATCCATAGCATGGTTCTTGATAGAACTTCAGACACATATGTAATACGTAAATGTTAGAATATGAACACAGAGCCAGGAGCTCTCTCAACATTACATGTATTGTTTGCCCCATGGAAATGGCTGCTTAAATCATCTCATACCCAGAAGGAAACTGTAGCATTTCCACTCTATAGTATGTTTTCTTTCTATTCCAGTTCATCTCAGATGATATTGCCATGTCTTATGTGAAACAGTAAAGCTGATCTCTATTTGACATTCTGATTAAAGGTAGTGGAATGCATTCCCTGTACACTTACACACAAAATGGCTTAGGTCCCATTCCAAATTATATGCACTTACTGAAACGGGATCCAAAAGTGGATAGAACTTGAGATCACACATTTATATTAATTTTAATATTCTCAAGATTAGTCAGAATTTTTTAAGCAAATCATTCATTTACTTGAATCTCTGTTTCACATTAGAGAGGATGGTTGTACTGAGATTTTAAATCAATTTTGGAGTCCTTTTCTACTGAGGATTAAGCTTGATGATTAAAGGGACTTCATGTTAATTTCAATAAAATTTTGCTTCCCCTTTCATTTACTATTTTATCAATTCAGTAAGAGAATTTTGCAGTCTCCGAGCTCATCTCTTGAGGTCTAACAACAATTTCTTGGTAGGCTGTACTTTCTCCCTTTTCCACTGACTATGATAGAGGACTTTAACAATGGTCTCTCTCCCCTTTGACACTGACCTGCTGGAAGACTCCTAATGTTCTCCTCACACCCCACTGTTCTCACCAAATGTATTTTGACAAAAGATCAAAGAGGTGAATGACCAGCACATCCCTGAAGCTGCTCTGGGTTACCCTCATAGGGCGTAAAGAGAACAAATACAAATCAGTCTGTGTGCAAAAGAATAACTCACAGGCAGCACTGCTGGTGCCCTTAGAAAGCTTCCCTCCCAATTATGAAAATCCCAAAGACCACCTAACAACATGAGACTAACAAACTAACAGAAAATTTCAGCCCCATCTACAGTCTGTGTTATGGAAGCCCCGAAAGCCACAGCCTAAAAATCATACAAGAAAGGGCAAGAAAACACTCCAGGTTCATCAAACCCATCCTCTATCCCAAGGCAGGGACATGCCTAGCTGTTCCTCTGGAGTATTTGCCTGTTCAACAACTCTGCCACCTCTGTCCAGGTCTGCACAGCTGAAAAAGACCCACGCTGGCATCATCAGGAGTTCTCCTGGGAAGAAACAGTCTTCCAGCACACACATTCCCAATACTCCATCCCAGGGCTCATGGGGTCAAGTGGGATCTCTGTTCCATATTCTTGTGCAATTAATCTAAACAAAATCAAAACAAGCAGTGATTGCTTTTGACAGAATAGAGACTTTTTCTCTGCATTGTGGTAATAGTAATTTTCCACTGATTTTCTTGGCAATTTTCTTAAAGATTAGATTTTTCTACTTGTGAGAGAAATATTCACATCCACACAAAATTTCATTTTATTTTCCCCATTAAAAAAAAAAAAAAAGAATCCTTTCAATAAAAGCTGATGGATTTTCAAATTCCAAAGTCTTTGTCACCATAAATTCCATTTTTACCAAGTTCACCTACCAAGTCCATAAAATATTGTCCAATTCCAAACCTGATATCAGCTTTGCAGACAAAGTACTCAAGGTCAAGCCAGGTGTCAAATAGCTCAACAAATGGTGAGGCTAGAAAATACACTCTCAGCTTCATGATCATCTCCATAGCGCCTTGTTCCTGTGCCATCTTACCCCTCTCAGCTCCATACTTGTATTAAGAAAAGCTACATAACTGACACCACCTACATACTGTCCATGGCTATTTTTAATACTTCAAATCTGTTGCAAGTCTCTCCCTTACCCCTTTTAAAGTTAATCTATCAAAGAAGTAAGTCCTTCTCTCTGCAGAACATTGATATTTTTTCCTCTCAGGAGACAGGATAAATTTTAGACCCAACACCTAATGACTGTGCAGAGGTGGAAGAAGAAAAGGAAAGAATTTCAACTTTTTTACTCTGAAAAGCATAGCATTTCCTTCTTCCCTAAGTGTTCCCAAGAAAAGTGTGCCTAGAAAAGAGATTTGAAATAATTTTAAGGGGTTTTATTCCCCCACTGAGCCCTGTACATTTGGACTCATGACAGCACTACAGAAAGATTACAGTGGATTCCAGTCATTTGTTCTTCACCACACACATTCCAAATTCATCAAACAGGAGTGGTTTGCTCTTCCTGCTTCCAATGGAAATTACCAAGCAACATCTCCAATGCTTTAGGTTGAGGACAGGTTTTGCCACTGTAAATTGTTTCTTTAGGTCTATTACCTCAGATCATGGATGTCTTAACAAATGTTTGTGCTAACCTTTCTCCCAGAGTGTTTCATTGGTATCTCAGAAACAAGACCAGCTGGGCCTTTGGCTTTTTATTCTTCAGGCTTTATCCAAAATCTTCTCTCCACTCATTCCACCTGTCAAGGTAGCAGCTCCCTCCAAGGCACTGACAGAAGTTGCCCAGAGAAGCTGTGGATATCCCATCCCTGGCAGTGTTAGATGAGGCTTTGAGCAAGCTTGTCTAATGGAAGATCTGCCTGCCCATGGCAGGGGCTTGGAACTAGAAGATCTTTAAGGCATCTCTCAACTCAAACCATCCTGTGATTGCTGATCCTCATGGCCAGCGAACAGGCAGAAGCTCCCAAGCGTGAACCTCAATGAACCCCTAGAAAATTCTTCTCCTTAAAATTAAATCTGGAGTGTGCTGTGCTAATCTGCTGCTCAGTCCTACTCTCCAATTCTCACTCAGGCTAAAAAGGGGTACAGAAACTATGTTTTCACCAATTTGATTAACACAGCTACTGCTCAGTACAGACTATAGAGCTCCTTGTGGGAGACATTTAGGCAAAAGGTTTGATTGAGGAAGTCACTACAATCAGCCTGGTTTTAAGAAAGTAGTTTAACATGCCAATGCCACTATTAAATGCACAGAAGCTTATGGCTTCCTTGCAGCTGTGAATGCAGAGCTGTTAGAGACCATCTTTATTATAATGAATATATAGAAATCCTTCGTGTTCATCTAGAGTTTTGAGCTGAGCCCAAGCTGAAACCAACAGTATCTGTTTCATGGTACACTGTTCTCAAGATGCCTCTGAAGCTTTTATCAGATACTTCAGCACACAGGTATTGAGCACAGGTGACAAAATACAGGAGTGCTTCCATCTCTGTCTGCACTCCACGATGGAAGAAAATAGGTTCTCTGCTCTGTGCCACTGCTGCCATCCAGAGCCAGTATGAATGGCTGGTTTTTTTTGGATGTCTGACTCCAGTAGCAGAAAATCTGCTAGAATTTCATGCTGCAGCATTGCTACGTTTTATTTGCTGCATTTGCAATGCCATCCTTTTCCCCCTTTAAACAAATTGACTGTTAGAGCACATCAGAGAGTGAAAACAGCTCTGAGAATGCTGGCACTTTGAATGTTCTGCTGGAGTATGGGAAATTTGTATCTTTTGATGGAACAAAGTCAGTGGCTTTACTTTGCTGTCGCATTTTGTTAAGCATGTGTCCAGTTTCATTTACATGGCTGTTAACATCCCTTTTTCCTTGCTCAGAAACACTGAGCCCAATAACACAGAGCTCACACTGGAAATAGAAACACAAGAATGCATCTCTCTATATTTATACACTCACAGCTGTAATGTCAGAGCCAGTGGAAGTAAGAACAAACATACCTATGCATCTTACCTATGAGAGCTAGGTAGTCTCAAATTCCTAAATTTGATGCCCAAAATATGCATGTTTAGTTTTCTAATTAAATAAAGCTGTATTTGCCATGTGCTGAGAGCTTTTTTTTATTATTGTTCTTCAGACTGTTGTAGAGATGTGGAAAAGGGGAGACATGCATCCTGCATTTTACTGCTAGATGCTTTTACATGAGTCCTGTCTACTACATTATGTTCCCTTCTACTTTCCCAATTAAGACAGCTTCACAGCAAGTTCTTTGGCATAACATTTTCTGCCAGCTAACACCAGAAGTACACATTATGTTACAGTTTTACATGTTGAATTTAGTTCCCAAAGGTGTCAGAGCTATACTTGTGACAAAAGTGGACACTGGTCTTGGCATTTGCAAAGCTGTGCATGTAGCAGAGGATGCTCATCAAACAAACCAGCCCCTCCAGGCTAACACTGCACCAGGTAGAAAAGGGATAAGGCAAGGGCATGTGTAGGATTTAAGCACAACAGAAAGGTCTTTCCATACATGACATGGTGCATAAAACAGCCTGATAACATGCATATGATGCTGGACTGCATAGACCAGGTGGTGTCATTGAGGTTACTCAAACTCACCAATACCTCACATCACCCAGGACATTCCTTGGGAGCAGGAGCTCATTTCAGCTACACAGACTCTCAACAGCACTGTCCAATTAAAATGACCAGGAACATTTAAAGACATATTAATTATTAATAAGGTGGGTAGAATTCAGCCTCTAATGGCTTAAAAAACGTTAAGTGGTTTTAGGCAGCGTGGGGGCTGTTCTATCAAACTGCTGAATGCAGTGAAGGGATTCGCTCACTTCCACAAAATGACTTCCTGTCTCAGTCAGTTTAGACTCATTTGACAGTGCTCTTGGTAGAATCAAATATTTCTAAATTTAGAAATTCAGGAGGGAATCTCTCTTTGTCTGAAACTTGAGAACATTGGCATCTTCTAGACAAGTTACTACTAGCACTGCAATTCGAATTTTATTTCTTTTTATATCTCAGTACTAGTAATTGTGAAAAATGCATCAGGCTAATTTAACAACAGATAAACTCATTTTTGGTGTCATTTCCAAGGGCTTTGCCTTATGATACACTTTATGAAACAAATCTTATGCTCCAAAGATGAATATTTATTTTTCAACCATATGTTCTACATAAGAAATAGGCAGGATATGTGCCTGAGAGCTAATCAAAACCAACACCATTTCATTAAGACTCACATTTGCTTTGAGAGGAAAGGTGTTAGGCTGGGATTCAGCAGGTGGCAGTGTTATCCATAATTTAACACTTTTACAGGACAGGCATACTTTTTGATATGGAGATTGATTATGCCTTTGTTAGGTTTGCCAGTGAAGTTACTTTCTGGGGAGCAGGAAAAAAAGGACAGGTCTTCCAAAGTGTAGGGGGCTCTCTCTCCACTTTAATCTCTCTCACAGGAGTCAGCAGTTGAAGCAGAAGTCAAAGTGTACATTGGAAATGCTTGGAGACATGAGGCAATTAACTTTGAGACCATTTCTCTTTCAGGAATTAGTTGAACATTTAAATAAATCTCACACCACATTGAAGAGAGCCATCATCCATATTATTCTGCTTTCAACAGGGAGTCAACTCACAAAAATTCCTGAGGTGCAAAACTTTCACATTGAGAATGATCACAATGTTTAGTGGCAGTTATAGAACGGTATTTTAAAAAAAAAATTGAGTACCTAATACTTTTTCTTATACTGACTGTTACTTTATTGTACTGAAATTGGTCCTTCCCTCTATGCAAGCAGCAGCAGGTCTACTGCGATTACCAGGGTAAGAAATCTGGGTACAATACTTAACTCCACTCTCTTCTCCTGCCCTTTTATTTTTTCAGGGTTAACTGTTGCCCTCTATCATAACTATCCCCACCACTAGACGTTCCCTGATGAGAGGCACTGACTTGTTGTTCCACAACAAGGAAGAGTTAAACATCCTGAAAACCTTCCAGCAGCTAGAAAAACAAAATTTCTACTGTTTTGGAATATCCATCACTCTCTAGTCTACCCCTTAAGATCACCAAGCACCTCCCAGCAATGTGCACAGCAGTTATGAATTTGTCTTGACAGAAGAAAGCTTTTCTCTAGGCTCCAGCCTTGTTTTCCTAAATGTTCTGCACTCACCCACTCATGGCAGAATTAGTTACTGGCCTGCTCCCTCTCCACTTCCCACAACATAGCAAGGTCCACCTCTGACTGTCCATCAACTCTTCACAATAAGTTTTGAAATGGGACTTCATTTCAAAGAATTGATTCTTTATCACCTTTGCTAGTATTGCAAGGAATGAGATTTTCAATCGTTGCCTTTTCCTGCACAGCCAATGATGGCAGCCAGCACTTTTGAATCACATCTAGTGTTGTGTGATTTGTTTTGTCTGGGGCTATTTTTCTATCTACTTGCATGGAATTCACCAAACATGAAACAAAGTACTTTTTTCTTGGTGATTTTTTGAGGGGTTTTTGTTTGTTGGGTTTTTCTTAAATCATATCATTTAAACTGATTTGTGCCAACATCAAAACTTTGAACTTTTATCTAGGAGGTTGAGCCGAGCAAATAACCAATATTGCTGGCTAAGCTTTTGGGAAAAAGCAAGGATGTGAAAGCATCAGGAAAGATTTATGAGAGAGGAGTTTGGTCTCTTTTGAGGCAAATCTATACTGAGATTACAACAGCTTTTAAAACAGATGTTTGAGCCAGGAAACCACGGGAGGGAAGAGTCAGATGGCACCTTCTTAGGAAGGCTAAAGGAACTCTGGAGAGAAGATCTATAAGAGGCAGACTGGTATCCATTACAAACTCTGTAGCAAGCAGCCTTACTGGCAGATGACATGTGGGGGAAAAAATGGGAAGTTGTAAAAAAACCAAAAAGGAAATTATCAGATCATTCTATTTTACTTGTGAGCATACTTATTTCTCTGTCAAGAGGGTGGTCAAACACTGGGACAGGTGTCCAAGAAAGATGGTTGATGGCCCAAGCTTGTCAGTGTTTAAGGAGCATTTGGACAATGGCCTTAGGAAACATGTTTTAACTTTTGGTCAGACAAGTTATCCCTTGAGTGGGAATGATTTAAATATAATTTGTTCCTGGACACTAGACAAGGAGACTGTACTTCCAAAGACATGCTGCTGCTTTGAATTAGCATTTGCCTTTGAACTCATGGCCATTTGTAAAGTTAAGGCTTTGGCACCAAGAAGAGCATCAATGCTATACAAAAGCTGCCTATTTGGGAATGAATTTTTCAGTGACCTTCACAGGACATGGCCGATTTCCATGCCTGCAAGTTATTCTGATGGGAAACTAATATATGCAATTTGAAGACAATGCATAAGCTGAGGAAACCAGCAGAGAAAAAACTCAGAGACCAGTATCAGATGGGCTCAAAGAGACTTTTAGTATGGCAGGACACGCTGGGCTATTCTCTCTGTAAAACAATACCATCTGCCTTCCTCCTTTAAAAATTAAAATTCAAATAGAAGCATAATTTTGACTGTTTCAGCCTTTATCAAACTCAACTGTTCAGCACAGCATTAAATAGTATGAAATAAGGACTCTTGGAGGACTGTGCATACTGCATGAAAGCATTCATTAAGTCTAAGTTATGGTTACTTCTGCTGTCAAGTCAACAATGCACAATCAGTGGTGGCTAAAATTTTAGGCTGGTATGCTAGACTAACAAATAGCTTTTGAGTCATATAAATTCTGTTTCCTGCTAATGAGGACAAATTATATGTCACCACAGAATTAATTTCTTTCTTTGCACTAAACAGAATAACAGGAAGAAACTTCTTACAGACACAACTTTGTAAAAACTTGAGATTTTGCAGAAACAGCACTTCTGTTTTCAGCATAAGTGCACACAAAGATGAGGCAAAGGCAAAAACATATGGATTCAGACTTCTAAAATAAAATTTAAATAAAAAAAGAAATCAAAAATTACACCTATACAGGATTCTGCAAGTGCCCTATCTTGTCAAAAATATTTGGCTTCACATGAAGATGAAGCATCTCTGAAGTTCAGGCTGTACTGAATCCAAACACAAACTTTATGACCAGGACCATCACTAGTTAAGATGGCATCCCACGGTATCACACACCACCAACCTGAGCTACTAGATTTTATTGAACACTCTTCTTAAAGTTCATAAGCTGCTCCTTGCTGGCTTGCCAAATGCCAACTCAGAGTCATTCAAATCAGCACTACAATGCAATGCTCCAGTCTCATTTCTCTCTGACTGTATCACCACCATTTCCTATAAACCACCTGGCATAAAGCACAAAACCTTGTCAGAGACTTATTGAATGGTTTGGGTTGAAA
>VWYP01026914.1:48058-112173 GCA_013400435.1 Pycnonotus jocosus | reverse complement strand
CGGCCGTGTCACTTGTCCCACGCGAGAGCGCGGCTGGAGCCCCCGGGGCTTTTGGGCTTGACGAGCGCTGCGTGCGTTAGGAGGCCCCTGGAGATGCGGCAGCCTCCCCCGGGGCGTGAGGGTCACGGCCTCTTTCATGTCTTTAAATTAATTACCTGTGCTTCAGCAGAGCGGTGTAAACGCTTTACAGCGAAAGGCAGCAGGAGTTACGTTTTTAGTTTTGTTCTATTTTCTTTATTTCTTCCGTATAGTTGAGTGGCACTGGACGGATCATTTGTGCTGTTTCTACTCATGAATGGATGCTCAGTCGTGGGTACTAAAAGTCAGGTGGTGAGCATAAATAAAGCTGATGATATAAAAAGTTCAGCCTATGTCATTTTAGGAAATAGTCTGTGCTCAGAATTGTAACACAGTTTTCTTAGTGCAACTCTTAAAGCTGTTCAGGAACCAGTGCTTTTTACCAAGAAAGTTACCACATTCCCAGATACATCTGTAAGAGAGAAACTCCCTGGAAGTAGTGGCTGAAGGCAGCAGAGCTTTCCACTTTTTTTCTGGGTGGTGCTGGGTAGGTGTTACTTCCCCGTGAGACTTCAGCAGCTTCGGCTGTGGTCCAGTTGGTCTCATGACTTGGTGCTCTAGTGAAGGTGGCTGAAACAATCGTCTCGGATGGTGCTGGTTGTCAGTTGGGCAGTTGTCATAAACTCTAGTTTAGTTTGTGGTGTATGTTTCACCTTCAGTTTACTATTTTTCTTAGAGTATCACTTGAAAAGTTTCAATACCTTATGATGACTTCTTTTCCTGTAATTTGTTGAGTTTAATTTGACATCACCTGTTCTGTGAAGAGAGATGGCTGAGTTTTAGTGAGCTGTTCAATTTGCTCTTGTCTGTTTTTTAATAGTGCTGGTAAGAAGGATGATGGATTATGAATGTTGGGTGTGAGGAGTCAGTGATGAGCTGGCATGAGGCTTACTGAAGAAAGTGATAGCATGTCTGTAGTCATAGCTCTTTAGTGCTCCAGTAGTAGGACCGCTCATTACACTGGGAGATGCAGAGCTCTTTATGAATTGGGGAGAAAGGAAAGTCTATAAATGCAGTAACCTGCTGTGTGTGTTCAGGAGCTAGAAAAGGTGAACTAATTGTTTATGAACAGCAGAGCTTATGGGAGGTGGTAATAACTGGCAGATGAGGTAGAGGAGGGCATGAGTCAGATGAAAGGGATGCTCAGATGTATATTGAGTTAACTTTGTGTAGGAAATAACAATTTGAAACAGGAGGTGTGAAGATTTGGTGCAGGCGGTGTCTGCATAGGGGAAGGAGGGAGGAACAAGTAAACAGAGAAGTTTTTTGTCACTTTCTGTGATTGGTTCAAGCAATTAAGGGAATTTAAGACAAAGGATTTCAAAGTTGTTGTGTGCAACTCTTACTCTCTGTGTAGGTTAAATCTCTACTCAGGGCTCCACAGACAATAACAGAAATAAGAGGACCATGAAAGAGGAAATACTTTTCTGGTGTGAGGTACAGGCTGTTTATAAACAAGGAAAGGCTTTCGGTGGTAAGTTTCATTAGATGACAGAACGGCTTTGGTATTGGGTAACTATTGTTGTAGTGTCTGGCGGATATTTGAAAATGAGGCTGTAGATGAAGGCTGTGTGTAATTGTTACCCAGTCTCTAGCAATGGTACAGCAATAACTGTGTTACCTTGCTGACAGAGACCAGACTAGGATGAGGACAGCATGAACCTCTTTTAAGCACTGGTACAGACCCAGGCCTCATAGTATTTTTTAATGCTTTTGTGTCTAGATTCTTCTGCAGGGGAAAAAGGTTTAAAGCCAAAATATTGGGAAGCGGGAACAAACATACACAGTAGCTGTGGAGCATCTAGTAGTCAGAAGGTTAGCAACAGATAAGAGTAAATAATGCTTAAGGGGACATCATCAGTAGGAAGTCTAGTCCTTTTTCTGTTACAGCCTTTGAGTGGCAAAGAATTTTAAGCTGTGTCCCTTTGTGAATACCTAAAAAAGCTATGTATCTCATCTTTAAAATATCTTGCTTGTAATAAACTTCACAAGCAACAGGCAAAATAGTGAAATTTGCTCAAACAACTTTTCAGGACAGAGAATAGAAACATGGCAGAACTAGTAAAGTAGTTTCCAAGCAATGGAAAATGAGATTTTTGAGGAAAATGTGTATCTGAAGATACTTATTTGAATGAAATATTAAAATAATTAAACTTTAAACAGGTACAAGAAAAAACACATTAAAATGTAGTGGGTAGCATCAAAGAATTTTACCATTTCCTGCACTGTTCCTGTTGTGGTTGTTTTTCTGTAAGTGAAGAGTTTGGTGCAAAAATATGAAGGGTGAGTAAGAGGCAAGTGTGAGGTGTGCCCAGCTCAGAGAGAGGACTGTGAAGAGAGAAGCAGGGTTCACCCCAGTGGGTTTACAGTCAATTGGCTTTGCTTTTGCTGTCATGAAGCTCAGACTTACTACTGTTGTCAAATATAGGGAGTTTACACTGCGAGGAGTAATTCTTCTTCTTGTGGTTTTGGGAGAGTAACAAGTCAGTGCTGGTAATACTCATATTCTTACACGTTAAATAAAACTAAGCTGAGTATCCACTTGTCCCTAGTGTCTAGAAGTTGGTGTATTTGTATCTCTGGTACACTGAGTTGTTCCCTTCAGATCCACTTCATTTTCCTTATTTACTGGGCGTGGGAAGACGTGTCCTTTGAACTCATGGGTGCTACACCAGGCAGCCTTGGAGATGTCCAAAGTAAAAGTATACAATATTAGGACAAAAACTCTAACCTGTTGCCTTTGTTGCTGACCATTGATCAATGCTGGTGTCACCCAGTCCAGTGGGGAAGAGGGACCATGGCTTGCCTGCAGAAGGATATTGTCTCTTTGGGATCTCTTTTTACCTTGGAACTCTCTCTTGGTGTCGCTTGTTGTGACCTCCCCTGGGTCTGTGTTCTCAGTTTTGGGTGTCCTCATAGGAGCTATCAGCTGGGGAGTGGGTCAGTATGGGGCAAATCTCCTAGGCTGTTTTGTCATGGCAGCTACAGAAGTCCTCAAAAGTACAAATAAAAATACACAGAGATGCATAAGAAGAAATGACAAATTACAGCAGACACGTTATGCCAGTCTGGCAATGGTGACTGGTGGCTTTACTGCTGAACTCTGTCTCTGCTGCCCAGTGACCAGTACTGAGCTGACCCCACTGGTTAGAAATCATACAGGCATTTCACAGTTAGCGTCTTAGATGTTAAAAATTCGGGAAGGATCAGGTAGTTTTTTAAAGCAGTGACTGGAAGATTTCTATTACTACTTTCTGATGTATTCACTACGTAACGCTGTAATTAAAAAACTCCTTATAAGTCTAATTGGCATATTCTGTCCTGCTTCTTTGCTTTATATCTTTAGACAGTCTCTCGCCAGATGAAACTATCTAATTTTTAGTGCTGTTATTCTCGGTAAGTATCTCCTCTGTGAGGTACTCCTTTATCGTTGAACCTGTTGGTAAAAATGAAGGTTTTTTCCAAAGGATGTGTCTTAATCGTATTTAATATGCTTGTTTATTTTAACGACTTTATTACATATGTCTGAAACAAAGGTAATGTTGAAATATTAATATGCAGCACACTTCTCTTATGGCTGTGAGGACTGAGATAGTTACATCTCTAAAGGTAGATTTTAGAGGTGCTTTTGGAGGATGACTGCTTCAAATACTATTATGTCCTTCTCTTCACATCAGATGGCATTCACTGACGGGCCCCTTATTCATCTAGTATTTTTACTACTTTTGTGGCAGTGCAGCAACAGAAATGATACCAGACAAAATCATTACAGAAGAAGTTATACCAGTTCAAAGAACTACATCAGAGCTTTAAAAACGAAAAATTAAAGGAGTAGATAAGGCATTCTTTAGTTTTCTTTGTTCTGAGATTTAGATGTAACTAGTGCAATGAGTTTTTCCTTTTTTTAGTATCTCAGTGCTGTAACAATTTTATTGGTCTGTATCTTGTTTCTGACTGTCATTAGTAGAGGAATATAGGCCTGTCTTTCATCTGTTTAAACTCAGCAAAGCTGGAAACAGGTATTTTGTTAAAAGTGATTCCTTTTTGTAAGTTAATTCTACCTTCGTTGCCCTGTGACCTTTTCATTCCCAGCAAGAACACTTCTGAAGGCTGCAGAATGTGAAATGTATACAGATTGTGCCTTTGACGTTAATTGCAAAAGAAAAGCAATAATGAATGTCTTTAGACATCTTCAGAATGTATCATTATTGCTGTTTGTTACCTGAGGAAAGTTTCTTATGTGCAAATAAATCAGAATTTGTATGTTTTCTTGAGACAATACTTGTCCTTCTGTTGGTTTCTCACCAACAGAAATGGGTGAACATTTCTGTTACCAGTTTTTCATCACCTTTCATGGTTTGCTCCCTGCCTAAGTAGGCTAGACTCTCTGTTTCCCGCCCTCCATGTAATTTTCGTGTCTGTAATGAAAGTGGCACTATGAGAGATGACGGCATCTGATGGAGCAGCTGTGCTGTCCAATGCTCCTTGCTCTGTGCTACAGCAGCTGCTGAGAGGAGGCATTTCTCCACAGCCTTCCAAGTCTTTTCCTTACTTCTGTCATACCTTCTGCAGAAATCATTGGAGCATGTTTTCTGTAATAAATCACAGGAGGGTTGAGTGAAGTGTCCTCTAAATAGAATGGTAATTTAAGATTACTTAGAGGCTTCAGTTAATGCAGAACACATCTTTGTGTTTGCTTAGCCAGGCTAATCCTGGGGAGCTCGTTCCACCAATGTGCTTGAACCAGCATGTTTTGTGTCCTTAAAACTTCACGGGTGCCTGGAGAGATCCCATTTTTTTCTAAGCTACTCCTTAGAAGCTTGGGTCTTGTGTTCTTGAGGGAAGGCCTGTGCCTCTGCCACTGTGCTGCAGTTCAGTTTGGTCAAGCCTGCTTGAGTTGGTTTGCAGTGGTGCTTGGTAATTAGATCAAGCAGAGATCCCAACTTGTGTTGCAGGAGCTTGCCCTGAGGTAGGGTGGTGGATTTTGCCTGGGAGTGATTTTAAAAGACGAGATCTATGACTTTGGGGATTTTCTCAGTTTGCAGTGAATTTGTTTAGATTTATTGATGTTTTTTAATATTAATTTTTGTATGTTACTGTTATGGTTTTCAATACTTTCTCGCAGAGAATTACCTAAAAGTGAGGAAGACACATTGAGTCATTTGGTTCTTCTTACTTCAAACTTGTCATGTGAAAAACATGAAGTTTTCTCAAAGAGAAAACCTGTGAACCCTGCCTACCATAGGAAATGAAGGGGAATGCAAAAGCTTTTACTCTTAGCAGTGGATACTGACTGAGGTCCAGCTCTGTTAATCTTGTCGATAGTTGTTGTAGTGTAATGAAAGAGCTCATGGAGTAGGATGTTGTTCAGGATTTTAATGACTTCTCCCAGAAATGAAGAGGAAACCAAGGAGAAATAAAAAGGACATTGTGTACCCCAAACCAAACTAGTATGTGTCTGTAGTGGTGATGTTACACTGATTGATACTATATTTCTGATGGATACAATGAAAATTCTATTGTTTTTCATGCAACTAAGTTAATTAAGTGCTTTTTTCCCTCAGCCTTTCAGTAAAAACCTTCTAGATGACCTGAGTTTACTTCTGCTTGGTTTGCATCTTTTTCTGTTACTGGAGTGAACAAATAGTACCTTTTGGGTTGTTTTTGTTTTGTTTTGTTGGGGTTTTTTTAGTGAGAAGTCAAGATCTCCAGAGAGTATTTGCAGATTCGGAGTGGGACCTAAGTTAGAAATCAGATTTTAGAAAACAAGGTTAAGCTTTGGGGAAGTTCTCTATGTATTTGAATTTCAAATACTAATAGTTGCAACAAAAGTTTGCAGTCTCCAGATGGATTATGGGGCTTAGAGTGTTCATTTAAAAGTTCAGAGAGTTTACATTCCAAAAAGTTCAGAAAGTGCAAATTTCAGAAGTGGTGAGGTTTTCCTAATAGTTCACAAACAATGACAGCTAATTTTGCCACAAAATATTTCAGCTGCTAGGAATAGTGCAACAGTTCTTCAGAAACAAAATTAATGACTCAGATACTACATTGAACAAATAGTAAATTAGGTGCCAGGCCACAGATTTAACGATTGCTGGATTTGTGAGAAGTGGAAAGGAGGAAGTTGGTGGCGCTCACAACTGGCTGCTGGAAACACTTGCAGTTCAGTGCCACTGCTGGTGTGTTTGTGGCACTGACAAGTGGTGAGCAGAAGCCAGGGGTCAAGTGCAATGTACCTCTGTTGCTTGTGCAAATTTTTTATCACAGAAAGGGATGTCCAGATGCACTGTTTCTGAAGATAAATATTATCCTCTCTGCATTCACTGTTCTGAAACAGAGGGATCCAGTAAAGTCAAGTCTTGCAGAGCAGTCAGTTTCTCTGGTGTGGATATATGCTTCTCTGCATGGAAATAAGTTTTAACAAATGCAATTCAAAATTTACTGGAACTGTATGGAAACAGATAAAGAATATTCAAGTGTCCTGAGTTGGACAGGAAACTGACAGTTTCAAATTAATTTTGAAATTTTAGTTTGAACTTGGGTAAAGCATTCACATCAGCATGCTATCCAGCATTAAGGAAATGCAGTTCTGTTAATCAGTACTTAATGTATTTATTAAAGGCATGCACTCATGTCTTGCTTTTCTTAAAACAGATGTTTTTAAGTGTACTTGACATGCTTTCCTCATGTCAATTTACTTGCAGTTTGAAATTTTTCTTTTGCCTCCAGTACAGCCCTGTTGCCTCCTAGTGTGTGAAACAGGTATTATTTTCAAAGTTTTAGAAAGATTTCCCCTTTTTTTTATTACATCATGTATATTATCATCCTTGTCAGCAGTTGTCCACATTGCCAGTGTGCAGAGAGAAGCATTTGATACAAATCTGTGAAATGCATTAGAAGAAATATCTGGTGATATAAGCATTAAACCACTTACAGAATTTTCAGGTAACTTTTTTTTTTTTTCTTTGTAGTACATGCATCATGAATGAATCTGCCTCTAGTGGAAATGGTCAGGAGTTTGATGTATTTAGTGCAATGGACTGGAAGGATGGCATAGGTACTTTGCCAGGAAGTGACCTAAAGGTAAGATATGTAATTTTTTCAATAAGTGAAATAAAAATGTTAAATGACAAAAGAATGCGTTTGAAAAGCTGGTGTGTAGGTATCTGCTTTTATGAATAAAACATGAATCTGCAGTTCTGAGTTAAGAGACTGTAGCCTGTTAGGTTTTAGTTCTGGAGTTTCTTGATTCAGTTTATGGTGCTGGCACAGACAGCCGTCATCCCCGTAGGAAGGCATAAATTAGCACTGCCTCACTATACAGACGGAATTAATCAAATGCTCAAAATCCCAAAGAAATCTCAAAAGTGTGAAAATGCAGTCCACTTAGAGCATTATATTACTGCATCACTAAGAATTTTCATACTGTCATTGACTCTCACAATCTTACATTCTTAGGTCTTTTTATTTCTAGAGGTAGTTTATTTTTGCTGTGCTTTTATCATGTGGGTGCCTAGAAAGATGGATAAAGTGAGTGCTTGTAAGCTGGTTGCAGTTTAGAAATTTGAATTATATTGGACTAGTAATTTTGCTTACATTTTTCACACTGGTTGAGTTTCCTGAAGTAAATCATAACTCTTTTGTTTTCAGTTTCTTTTTATTTATCTCATACTTTTTACTGTTGTCAGGTGTCCTTTGCTGTACTTGCAGTTTTGATATTACAGACTGTCTCGTACCTATTTCCTCTTGATTAAAGTCAATATTTTCATATAATTCAAACTAATGTGTTTTGCTCATAGTTTATTTTTTGAAAGGACTCTCACAAGAGAATGTGCGGCATTTAAAACAACTTATCTTTTGGTGCCTGATAGGATTTTTTATTGTTGAGGTAAAATTTTTAAAAAGTTTGAAATTTGCGACATACATGTTGTGAATGTGTTTTTGTGTTGGTGTTTAGGTTGGTTTTTTTTTGTTTGTTTTGTGGGTTTGTTTGAATTTTTGCTTTTAGGCACAGAGCACTAGACTAAATTTGCAGAATAATTTTCTTTGCAGAGGACTTCAGGCCACCACCCAGACTGAGTACCCCAGACCTCAGGGTGGCTTAGATCAGGTTGCTCAGGATTTGGTTATCTGCAGGGCTGGAGATACTACAGTCTCTCTGGGCAACTTGTTCCAGCATTTGTCTACACTCATAGTAATTTTTTCCTTTTATGGCTACTTTGTTGGAATTTCTCCTTTTGTAGCTTATGCCTGCTGCCTCTTGTCCTCCTTCTGTCACATCTGAGAAGAACCTGGCTCCATCCCCTCTATATCCTCCCATTAACTGCTGGAAGACAGGAGTAAAAGCTCTCCTTCTCTTCTTAAGACTGAGCAAATGGATTCACTCAGCTTCTTGCATGTCATCTGCCACAGCCTGTACCTGGTTTGGTGGACTTGCTGCAGTATGTGGGTGCCTTTCTCCTAGTAGAAGAAAGGCTGTTTTCTACAGCAGCCTGCATATGCTGTCATCAGTATTCACTGGAGGGGAATGGTGTGTTCTCCTGTCCTACTGGCTGCCCTTTTGCTCAGGCAGCCTGGGGTGCTCCTGCCACCTTTGCTTCCAGGGCACGTTGCTGCCTGATGTTCAGCTCACAGGTGTTCTGCAGAGCTGCTCTCAGATAGTCAGCCCCTGGTCTGAACCAGTGTGTGTAGATGCTCTGTTCAGGTGCAGGACCTAGTGCCTGCCTTGGTGGACCTTCATAGCATGTTGTTAGCCCATCTTCTTCAGCTTATGGAGGGCTATCTGAACAGCAAGCCTGCCCTTTAGTCCACCAGCCATTCCCTTCAATTTCATAGTCTACTTTTCCTGCCTGTACTCATAGCAAAGCCTTTGCTAGTTTATTCTCTGGCTGAGTTTTGGATTTCCTAATTCCATGACTGTACACTACAGCAGTATCACTATATACCTTGTCTATGAAGTTTTGTTTTCCACATTCTGCTTACCTCCTTCTCCCTTTTGAACTAAGTCAGGAGTCCCTGATTCATTCATGCTGGCCTTCATCCACATTTGCTTAACTTCTTGGACACCGACATGCCTCACTCCTGGTGTGAAGTCCTTGGAGAGAGAGAGACAGGTTTCCTGGGCCTGATTACCCTTTAAAACAGTCTCCTGTATGATCCTGCCAAGCAGATATCTGAGCCAACATATGCCTCTACTGAAGTCCAGTGCTGCTGTTTCATTGTTTGTTTCTCTGGCTTCTTTCAAGACTTCAAACTTCATCATCTCATGGTAATGATGATAGCAAGGCTATGATGAGCTTCCTGAACTGTTCTGTATTTTTAAGTCCAGGCTTTTAACATTTCTTTCTATTTTAATATGCAACATTGTGTTGAAAGGAACTGTAGTATTGCAATACTTGAGCAATACAGAAGGGAACAGTGCAGGAAAATATAATAATCTCATATAAATCACTGGCTTGTGCTTTTTTTCAGCTGTGGTTACCCTATGTTGAACAAAACTGAAGCAAAGTTTGAGTCACCAATGACTAGAAGAATGGGAAAGTTTCCATGTAAATTGAGGGAAAGGAACTGGGAGGTAGCTCAGGGTAACTTGAAGAAATCATGTAGAAGACTCCTAACTATGTCCTTTTCAGGAAAGCATGAACTTCATTTTAAGGCTGCTCTTTGTTTTTTTTTAATTTATTTATTTTAATTTGGAAACAAACATACTTGATTTTTGGACAGAGATTCTTTCTTTGGTCCAAGCATTAGGGGAGGTGCATTCAGAGGTACAATAGTACTGCTATTGTAGTCTACTCAGAATGGTGAAATATAGAGTATTGGCCAGGCAGCTCCTTTTGGGGCTATTATTTGGTTATTATAACTTTTTTGGATTTGGGGTTATTGTTTTAGCCCCTTTTGGGTTATTATTTGGGTTTGTTTGCTTGTTTGCATTTTATTAAATACAAAAGCAAGGGTTGAAGGGGTGAAAGGGATGAAATTGAAATTGAGCTATTTTAAAACTGACTGAAGGAAGAATATTTTTTAACAATGCAGAATTAGCCCAAGAAGGTCACTGTACCGGGGAACATCAAGATTCAGTGGGAGACTAGGTGTTCACACAGATACCAAAACAATTTGAGCTGTTAAAGTAGTAAGGACTTTTAAGCTTTTATGATCATTATAACAACTCATATTTCAGGACTGCTTTCAAACAGTGATTGTTAAAAGGGTGACTAATCATTTGGAATTGTAAATGTGATCGTGGAATGTATGTTATGCTCTTTGTGGAATTCTCAGAATAGGTTAATGAGGATTATTTACCTGAACTCTCTTGATCACAGAGTATTTTACTATTGTTCTGAACCTAAAGAACATGACCCTTACATAGCAGTTACTTATTGTAAGCCTGTGTGTGTCTTTTAAAAATTGTAATAGACTTGTTCCACTAAAGGTATCAAACCATTGTCATGTATTTACATTGAAATGCACTTGAAAAATCTGGTGAAAACACTGTAATAGCAAGATACTTAAACACAAATGTTCTATTTTTACTTCTTGGTAATAGATTAGAGTGTCTGAGGTATTTTATAACAAATAATAAGCGATAGGTTAAATATCCATTGTAGACAATGTATTGCTTAAATTCTCACATATAATCTTTTCCTAAAATGATAGGGGAAATTGAACAGTCAGATTTGGTAAACTGTATTGTATCAGCATATTAACATTAAGTGAAGTCTGTACCACAATACTGAAATGCTACTTTTTAATAAAGACATTTTAGGGAGTTACCTAATTTAAGTCCATATTTTTAGTTGTATAAATCATATAGCATTTGCTTGTCTTTACTGCTTGCATGGTGAACTGTCATGCTTATTTTAACATACGCATGTTTTAAGAAATCTCTTTTCTTGTGTGCTTTATTAAAATCCAGCCTGGGGTTATCAGGCAAGTATATATGAGCAACCATTCTTTTTAGAACCACTTCATTTTTGTGAATGTGAGTTCCTGAATGACGAAAAGTTGATAAACACTGTTGTAAGTAGAGCAAGATGTTTTTGAAACATTTCAAAAAAACTTTTCTCAGTGTTCTCTTATAATTTCTTAAATCTAACGTTTCTTACGGTACAGAAGAACATCTAAATCAGGAATAGATACTTGGATTATTTCTTTTTGTTAGGAAGTCTTGTAGGCAGTTTCATGCCTGCCAGACTTCAGTGAGATGGGCTGCACCAGGGGGCACTCGCTTCCCAGTCTAATCAAAATGAGGGAGCCAAATCAGATACCAAGCTTCCATTCTCAGCCATGCCACAGTCTCTTGTTCCTGCATCTGTTTCTATACCAGTAAAATGCTGAAAATGTTCTTTTCCTATGACTTTGGGCACTGTTAATTGCTAGGGTTTTGTCACTTGTAGTTGGAGAAGGCTGTGGAAATACATTCTTATACAGATTTTGTTTAAAAAATCTTCAGCAAAAATAGTTAACACTCCTTGAACACTGCTTTGAGCATGCTGTGTGACAGATAAGTAGCGAGTAGTTGTGGAAAATGCTAGAATTTCAAATTACACAGGGAATAGGGAGAATTAAAAATTGTATAGTATGATGCACTGAAGACTGTGAACAAAAATTTTAGCATTGTATATTAGTTCTTTCAAGATGTTTAAATAAAACAGAAAACTTGAATTCCAGTAGAATTTAAAATAGTTTACAAATTACAGAATGCCTTCATGTGGCAGGCAAAGTAATGTATGCTCATCTGAAAAACATCAGTGCTTACCAGTTACTCTGCATGGTGTGAATGTAAATGTGAAATGCTCCTCTTTTTTCTATTTTTTTTCCTTTTTCTTTAAATCTCTGTGCTGAGTGCACACAGTAACACCATGGCTTCAAGATTTAAATATACTCATTAAATTGGAAAAGCTGTAATAATTTACAGTCACTTCCTACTGCAGTGACAGAAGTTTATGAAGTATTTCTTAATGCCTTTTCTAGTGCTGTGTTTGGAAAGTGAGCAGTTATAAACTGCGTGGACAGAATTTTGGTTATTTCCAGCTTGCAAATTGTGCTTGAACATAAAGAAAAAAAAATTAAAATTTGATGATGAAGAAATTAACCTGTAAATAAAGTTGGGCAGCAAATATTGTGGGAAATCAAACAGAGTAATGAAACTGAGTGGCGTAATAATGGCCAGTGGTGTTTGGTATTTCTAGCAGTGCTGTAAAGAAGGTAAGAGTGATTTGGATTGCTGTGTTTCTGAATGCAGGGGTGCAGCACCTCAGGGCAGTAAAGTAGTCCTTCCACCTGCCTGTTCTGCAATTTCATTCAAGCTTGCCTGAGATAATGGATTGATTTTAGAACAGCTCATTTTCTCACATTGTTATGGAAACATTGGTAGTGTCTCAGGCGATCACTTCACCCAGTGCTTTTTCAGTGCAAAGCTTTTTCTGTTCTCTCATGGTGGCATGTCCTGCCCTTTGGATCTGGTGACGCAGGGAGAGTCCATAAGAGTGGTGTCCGTGGGAAACATCAACTACCAATACCTGGTTAAATCACTGCTGGCACTGGGAAGGTGCTGCTCCAGAGAGAAGATGGATTCCCTTGAAGGAGGGTGGTAAGGAGTAGCACAGGCTAACAGAAAGCAAAGTAGATGGGGACTTCGTCTGATCTGCATGAGCCTCAGCAGCTCTACCTAGTGGCCTGGTCCTTTGCACATGAAATTAACTTTATTCTGTTGCAATCTAATGTATTAATTAGCTCTTGCTCTGCTTCCTTGCCATAGATTTCTGGTTAAAACTTTACAGCATCATAAAATGAGTGAACCACATGTAAAGAAAACAAGACCAAAAAAGAAAATTTCGCTATTAAAATTGTTAAAACTGCAAAGGCAAGCAGTGCTGGATTTAGATTTGCCCTTGGGTCTTTATTTGGATTTCCTCGTGTGTGTTCATGGTAGCCTTCCCTTAAGTGATCAAGTGGTATTTTACCACAAAATCTCCTGTGCTGTTTGCTGTGGATGCTGTTAAACTTGCAAGCAACTGGGCATAGGGTTTCAGGAAGGAAAAAGAATAGTTTTGTGATAATTGCAGGTAAATTCCACACAGGAACGCTTAGCATTGCGCTTGTTTCTACCGCAGCCTTTCTGTGCAATGCTGAACAACTCACTGGAACCAAATTTTTGGCAGGTAGCCATTTTCAAAAAAATTTGTTTGCTAGCTTGGGCTTCCCATGAGATACTAGTGTTTTGTATTTAGAAATATTCTGGCCGAAATAATTCGGAGCCAGGGTTGTCTTGTAGGTCAACTTCTGGATCAATAAGCGTCATCTTGGTAGGCCTTGACTTCTGGCTCTGTTGCTGATTTATGTGTCACCTTAAGAAAGTCTGTTTAGCTGCAATTTCCTACTCAAGTGGAGATAATAAGGCAGACTGAGTTTGCAGTGGAGAGAAATCAGTGGGAAGCCCTCTGGTACTGAGATAATTCTTGAGCACTTGAAGTGGGTTGGGGGGGTTTGGAAGAGCCTGAGGAGTGTCTAAGAATAAAGTAGATAAACATAACTGCAGACAAGACTGAGGTATTGGTATATACTGGGGAAATGTCAGTCTCTCTTGCTAAAGGGATATGTCTTCTGATGGCACCTTAGCTTTCCATTCAGCAGTGATGAGAAAATGCTGCTATTATTTTTATTTTTGGAAAGATGTAATTTTATAGCCATTCCTTCCTGCTTGTGCCTGCCCAGATAGGAAAAAAACATTTCTTTTTGGATGCAAATTGTTCTCTCCTCTTTGTTACTTCTGGATTAGCCTATTGCAGTGTTACTGAAGCATCTTAAAATCAGTCAAAGATTGGTAGAAGTGCTTGACTTTCGTGCTGACAGCATCATTCCAGTGAGAGTGGGTCTGGCCTTACCCGTTGTTCATGGTGAGGAATTTAATTTCTGCTGATTATGATTTAGGGAGCCCTGGATACCCTGTGATCCCACTGAAGTTTGTCTTTTGCCATACTTGCAGAGTAGCAGTGTGCAGGCAGGATCCTTTCTCATCATTGAAGAAACAGAATTGGCAGGTGCAGGAAGACATTTCCCTGATACTCTCTATCCTTAAAAGAGTCAAAATTTTGTGACGAGGCAAATGTAAGGGGTCACGTGCTTACTGAGTGCTTTAAAATAAGCTGGGAGCAGAGTACTCAGAAGGATGAAGAGCTACCAAAGAGAGGGTTTTTTTTTTTCTTTTCTAAGTGGCTGAAAACAGAGATTTTGTTTCAGGAGTTACTTTACACTGCATTGTAACAGTAATTGCTAGAGTGCCTAAAGCTTTTTTAGATACGTGTTCTTTGTTGTACGTTGGGATTTTTTAAAAAAGAAAATAAACAGTCATTCTGCTTTCAAACCATGTAGAGTAAATAAGACTGGCTTTACTGCTTGAAGAAAGAGTATAAAAATACCAACAGCTGCCTCATTTTTCTGAATGCTATTCAGCCCTTGCCTGGGGCAGGGGTTCTGTGGAAAAACTAGTTTGTGATTGTGCATGTAAAGAGTGTATCACAGACACAGGGAAGAGGGTCTGATTGAATGGACAAGCTCTGGCATTTAATAACTTACTCAACTTAAATAATATGTAAAAAATAGTTTGGCATGTAGCAGGATGTAGTTGGACAATTCAATGGTGACAGATGACTCCTTCACTTTAAAAAGGCTGTAAAATGCCATAAAAGCTCTGATTTATTTGAAGAGTCCCTCTGAAACCACTGTGACTAAATGGTGATTAACATCAAGAATGATGATAACTTTATGCTAGCTAGAGATCAGAGTAGTAGTTCTTGTATCCCAGAAGTCCCAAGTGTCAGTCCTCTTGACAAACTGCTGTGGAATTCTGCTACTTTAAGCTTAGCTGCTTCATAGGCATAAAGAGTATTGAGCATTTGCTCAATTTATTTTTGTTTTGGATATTTAAAAGTTTGCAGATCTCTCTGAGCATGTCCACAATCACTGTTGTGGTGTCAAGATATGTTTTGTTGCTGAAGTTACTGTCAGAATGCAGCAACAATTGTCTTTATTGCAACGAACTTTTTGTCCTTGTCTTGCCCAGTAGATGGTGGTGTTGGCTGATTTTTCTAATTTATTTTAAAGCTGTGCATTAACATATGGGGGGTTTTGTTGTTTTTTTTTTTNGGGGGTTTTTTTTTTTTTTTTTTTTTCCCTTTGCACTTCAGGGGTTTTTTTGTTTTTTCTTTTGGGGTTTTTTTTGTTGTTTTTTTTTTTTTTTTTTTTTTTTTTGTTCTCCCAAATACTAATTTTACCATATATAAAACAATAGCAATTTTATTCTGATTTGATGCCTGTGGGAACTGATGAGATCTTTTACATTCATAAGAGGGCACAAGTAACAGCAGACATTGATAGTCTGATCTGTGTTGCTCTGAATTGGACACATGTAACAGTGGGGACTTAATTTGAAACTAAATTGTCTGCATTTGTTCCCAACAGGTTTGAGTTTTTAATAATTAATCTACAATATGATAGACATTTTGCATTGTTTGCAGTTTTTGTTCATTGCGCATAGAGACAAATGCTCAAGAGTACTTTTATGAAATGTGGAAAGGAGAACCAAAAGCCCTTTTAACATTCAATTAGCCCTACATAAAATTACAGTGTCTTCCAGCCAGCAGGATAAGCCAAAGAACTTCCATTAGAAATGGAAATTCTCTAAACCCACTAGAGTTATACTTTTTCATGTTCCGGGAATTTTGGAGGTTCAGCAGAGCACATGGTGGGCAAAGAATGACAGGCTGAAGAGGAAGATGGAGAATATTTTCATAAGAACAGAAGAACCTTGTGCTTACCACAATAAAATGGAGTTTGAGGAGGTACATAATTCCTTGCTCTATCATATACTAAGAGGGCAAGTGTTAAGGTACTACAGCCATAGGTTAATGTGGCTTAAGAAAAAAAAGGTACAAACTGACCATGAATATGTAGAAATTAAAATACAAAAGGAAGATTTTCAGGAAAGAAATTCAGGAATGGGCTTTCAGAAAACCTGTTTGCTTCTGTAACATTTATGAAATACTTTGTGTGATACTATTGCTTGCAATAGACAAAGACTTCATATCCATGGCTTATGATACTTGTTTCAATCCTGAGTAAATTTTCATACAATTTTAATTTTTTTGAAAATGTTTATGTCCCTGTACAAAAACTTAGCATGGGGATAGACAGAAATAGTTCAGAAAGTATTGCTAATGTTTGATTATTATTTATTATTTATTTAATGGCTTCCCTCAGTATGTTTGTTATCTGTGGAATGAATATTAAAATTTTCCTGCAGATAAAATTAACAGTTAAAAAAGCCAAAGTTTTAGGATATTAGGGCATCGTTTCCCGAGAACAAGAAAATGTATCTCAGCTCTGAGTGGAAGGGATCTCTAATGATGTTTAAACAGAAGCTGCTGTTCTTGATCCATGTGGAAACTGCAGACAAGGCAGCTGAGTAAGTTCTGTGTTGTATACTTACCGTTGGCAGCTGGACTCTTCCTGCCCACTCAGTTACAACATGTTGGCACTAAAAGAATTGCAGTTACTTGAACATGTGTATTTTTGCCCTCGTTGCTCGCCTGTACGTGAAACTTTCGAAGTTTAATTTCCTATCCAGAT
Source organism: Pycnonotus jocosus (assembly GCA_013400435.1). Classification (NCBI taxonomy): domain Eukaryota; kingdom Metazoa; phylum Chordata; class Aves; order Passeriformes; family Pycnonotidae; genus Pycnonotus; species Pycnonotus jocosus. Next base: position 95,466 of record VWYP01026914.1, on the reverse strand, counting down.
GTTACATCTATTCCTTTTTATCTTCATGTGAATTTGTTCAGGAAAGCTGTTGAGGTTTCTTTCTCTTCTCTGTTGCTGTCTTCATAGTGTGGGACAGAGAATATCCTTAAGAGATTACTTAAAATTTGCCAACAGGCATTTGACAAAAGTCAAGTGGATTGAATTTATACCCAGCAAGCCGTATAATTTATTCTCTTTAAAACATTGAAGTGACAAAAATCAGTCTTTTTTGTGAGTTTATTTTTTAAGTACTTGGTTATGGCTTAACTTTGTTTCTGTCAATGGGAGTTTCACTGTTTGATGCAATGAAGGCAGATCGAAGGGAAATCTCTTTATCCAAAGCAAATTTCTCTATTTACTTGAGGAGTTTTGTGACTTGAAAACAAGTTTTTACTTCCCAGAAAGCTATGGATCCATCCTCAGAAGCTGGCTCAATTGTACTGTTTCTATCCCTCTGTATCACCTGCTGTGACATTTCAAAATGTCAGGACACCTAGGAAAGTGTCTGGGAGGACTGCTCTTACTGTATTTTGGCTTGGAGGAAATATTGTGATGAAACCTTTACTTTCAGGTTTTCTGTTGCCTACATTATAAGTAGAAGAGACTTACAAATGTTTTGAATTTTTTCATAGGCACATAAACTACCATTAGTCTAGATCCCTTTTTGTCATGCAGTATACACTAGTTGGCATGTTGCTCTGGCAGCTCTTATCCTGTGGTGACTTTGTTAAGCATGCTTCTTTATACATCTATTTATCGTGCTTTTAAGCAGTTAACCTTTGTCACACGCTGTTCATGTCTTTTCCTCCCCAGCTAAAACCAAAGTATGACTTCCCAGGTCTGAGGTGGTGTTCTGGTTAGCCACAAAGAGCTTGGTGTATACATTAGTGCTGATGCTGTCACTGGGGAAATAGGGAGTGAGAGCAGACATTAATTCAAATCTGCCTCCAAACAGGGACTGGAGGCTTCTGACACCAATGAAGGCAAGGCTGCAGGCAAAACCAGGAGTTACAGTGATCAGAGAGGCAGTGCCCAGTTGGACTGTTGTGCCCTCCCTCCTGCTAAGGAGGCAGTGGCAAGTTGTCACTCCCTGTCACTGATTCCATCTTAGCTACCTGTGGACGAGCTGTTCCTTAATGGTTCAGCTCTTGCTGCTGTTAACAGCCTCCAGGGAAAGAATGGCTGGGAGCAGCCTTCCCTGCAGTCATTTGTCTTCCATTGTTTGGTGCCTATCAGTCAGCAGTCAGCCCTGTGGAGCCAGAAGGGCTGGCAGGTCACTGCATTACCTGCGGTGATGTCCTTGCATTTCACAAGAGGCCCCGGTGGAGGAGGAACATGTGTGTGGTGTCAGGCTGGCCACTGATTGAATCATGCAGAGATATCCCAGGTATTTAGGTATCCCTGGACTGTTCAGAAATACCTTTGGTGTGTGGATGTTCCAGCTGGTGCTGTGTGAAGGTGTGGGAGAGTGTTTTGAAGAGCTGTTCAGTAACCTCTCTGTGCCCAGTCTGCTGGTGGGCTGCAGAGACCTGCAGGTGTCTTGGCTCATGTTCACAGCTTGCCTGCTGTGAGACAGCTCTGGCAGAGTTGGAGCTCTTGAAAGCAAGGAAGGTTTTCTCTCTGACATCCACCTGTTGCAGAGGCAGCAAAGCACCAATTGCAAAAATGAGCTTAACCAAAATAGGAACAAGACTGAGTACGTAAGTCAGCTGTGAGACTCTTCTGAATAGTAACTCTACTGCTTTTCTTTGAGTGGAACAGCATGAATGTCTCCCTGCAAACTGAAGTATCAGCACGTGGTGCTTAGTGCATTTGGTTGCCTTTCAAAGTTGAGCTCATGGTGTTTCAGTCCAGATGGATTTATCAGCAGTTTGTCCATGTTCTTATATCTGTTGTGAGCACAGCTGATCAGAAGCAAAAGTCTTAGCTCCAGCCATCGTATGACTGTGAGGGCTTCTTCTTTTCCCTCCCCCGAGCTTATTATTTCTTAACTGTTCACATTCCTTAGGACCTGTTGGCTCTTAGGACCTGTTGGCAAATGTTAAGGCTGGAAGGACTGTATTGGTTAAAGCACACTGCTCTGGTGTGTGTGTATGTGGGCATCACCTTTGCTTGCAGCTGGAATGGCTTATTTTTAGTACTGTGCCATGGCAGGGTCCAAAGTGAGGGGGTGTGATGTGTTCAATAGCCTGTGGAGGCACAGAAAGGGTCAGTGTACTGCCAGGCAGTTGTTCCCGTTCTCATTTTCCCAAGGTAAAGTTGCCTGACCAGAGAAACAGAAATGGGCTTCATGCTGTGGCCTTGAAGGAGTATCATCTCTGGTGGAAGCTGGGGAGTTCTAAAGGACTCTCTTGGGTATATTTTTCCCTGTTGAAAGCTGTTGGTAAGAGCACCACACTGGTAAAGGCCCTCCACTGTTCAGAGCAGATGATCAGGGACAAAACACTGCCTTGAGCTAAACCCATGTAACCAGCTGGGCCTGCAGCCCATGTAGTGACTGGGGAGCAGAAGTTATTTTCATGTGGTGGTGCTGTAATCACCACGGCATTGGGAAGGAGCTTTTCTTCTGGCAGCAGGACAGCTGTAACTCGCGGTGCTCCAGTGTAAGCACAGCATGTGGGGCATTGTTGAGCCTTGTGTCTGGCTGACAGCAATATCACATTCAGCGTGTAATTAAACACCTCATAAACTGCCTTGAGATGTTTGTTTATGTGCACTTTAGAGTGGAGAAGTGCTGTGTTTTCAGGGGATGCTGCATTTTCTGTGCTCTGTGAAGCATTTGGTGTGTGATGTTCATTCAGCTCTCTTGTCCTCAGAAAGAATATTTGGTGTCTGAAGTGTGTTGATTTGCTGGCAGTGAAAAACATATGGTATGGGGATGTTCCCATGAATTTCTGTTACTGATTTTTTTTATATGTGTGTGTAAGTTAGATATTGGAGGCATCTGTGTCAGTATCTATTGCAAATTAATATTTATAGATATCAAAATGAATTTACATTTGGCTTGATAGCAACAAGAATGGCTTGTTTTTAATTCCATGGGGATAAACAGAAACACATAGGAAATAGGCAATGTGGTGAGGACACCATGTAAAAACTATATTGAATAGAAGATACTTCAAGAGACTTCCAGTAAATTTTTACTATGCTGTATGCCATTTGTTTTGTCTTACAGTTTAGAGTCAATGAATTTGGGGCCCTGGAAGTAATTACAGATGAAACTGAGATGGAAAGTGTTAAAAAGGCAACTGCTACCACAACCTGGATGGTTCCGACTGCTCAAGAAGGTCAGTTAAGAAGCAGTAAACATTTTCTGTGGTAGAATGTAGTTTCTTTAGTGTATCAGCTTTCCTTAAATCTTTCCTTTGCCTCCAAAATAAACAACTGACTTGCTTCAATGGACAGAGTATCTCTGATGAAGTAACCCGTTTCTTGGGGTGTAAATTAGTATGAAAATAAATTAATTTCAAGTTGAAAAGGAAATAATTCCACTGTTAAACATCTGAAGTTTAATTACAGCCACAATTGTTTTCCTTACAGTAATTTTCTCTAAATTAGAATAGGTATTTCCCCCTCTATTTAATTTGCAAAATAATAAATTTCTTTTAATTATTGAGAATTTTAAAGCGTTGAAATTTGTGTTGAGCTGGTTCTCCAGACTGCCCACAGACTTTACTAGAGTTCCTTTGTGCACTGCAATCTGCCTTGGTATGGTCAGCACAGCTGCCAGCACCGATGTCAGTGTTAGATGTGCAGTGTGTACCCCCATAGATGCCTCTCTCCTGCTGACTATGCTTTTTTGCAGCATTAACATCAGTGTGTAGTAACAGTTAATGTTTGTCTTGAATGGTAAACTTCTAAGAGTTGTAGTATCAATCTACCAGATAAAGTGTTTCCTTGATTTAAAATACCGAAGTAAGAAACACCTGTTTTGTTCCAGGAAAGTTGGTTTACATGGTTATAAATTACTGCACTCTTTTTTACACTGACTCTAGTAATGATGGAGTAGCATGAAAGAGAATATCACAACTGGTTTTGTGATTATTTACAACTGCCTAGTTTTTTTTCTTGTTGGTATTAGATTTTATCAATTTCTTTTCAAATACGCCTTCTGTAAGTCCTTTGAAAAGCTGACTTCACAATTTTTGTTTCGTAATCATCCCTATAAGCACAAGAAGAGAAGTCAGTGAGAGCTTTCCTTTGCTTCTCCCTTGCCATTAGATTGTAATTGTCATGTGGGACATGAGCACTGGTAGGAAAGTGGTTTGGGGCCTCCCCCACCGAGGTCTGAAGCTTCAGACCACAGTTAATGTGTTCTGTAGTAAGGCATGACAGTTAATTCAAGTTTCAAATCTGTGATGAGAGTGGCAACATTGTGACAGTGTGGTGGCACAAGAGGTTCTGTGCTTAGGCTGAGAGGTGAGTTAGGGACAGCAACTTCATCCCCACTGGTGTGACAAACCTAAACAAAAAATTGTGTTTCTACTGAATTGAGCTGTGTTAATAGATATAAAGGCATATTGAGTAAGCATTCTGCTACTACCTTACACTGTCCTTGATTAATTTAGTGCTCCCCAAAAGTAAAAACATTGCTAAATTTTTCCATTGTGAAAAAATATAGTTGTTTTGAACCACTTATGATGCTAGTGTGTAAATATAACATACATTTCATATTCTTTTGGGAGAGATAGCCTGCATGCAAGAGTTCATTTGACTCTGCTTTCAAAGACTGTACAGTGCTTAAGCAACATAAATAGTCTGTGACTTGAAATTTGCCTTTTGGGGAGGTACAATGACAACAACCTGCTCTAGAGGCTAGAGTACTTGCCAGTGCTTCATACTTGCTTGTGAGGGAAAGTAAGTGCATTCTCTCCTAGATAAAGCCTCTCGCAGGCTCTATGCCTGTTGCGGGGAAATTGCAGCCTAGGATCAGTGAGTAACTTTGTATTTGAAGATTGCTTTGTTACAAGCTGAGTGATGTTTCACTTCTGGTGGACCTCGGGCAGATTGAGCAATAGCCGGTGCTAGAGACTGCGGACTGTAGTCAGTGATTTTCTTCCAGAAATAATTTCATCTAGTGAAAGATAATTCCCCCAACCCTTTTCTCCCAAATTTAGGTATAGGCGTATCAGCAAGAGATGAGGTCATGGATTCTGAGCAGTGATGACTCTGTGGGCAGTCAATGCCTGTCACAAATTCAGTCCTCCCACAACTAGCCACATCAAGCCGTGACACAACGATGGAATAGTGGGTTCCTCTCTCCTGTTGCAATGTGAAAACCAGACTTGCTTGTCAGCAATCTGGACCTTGTGCAAACACTTAACTCCTGGGTCTTGGTTCTCACAAGAGTGGTGTGGCTGATGTTTTTCTCTTTGCTTGGCAAGGCCTGCTAAGGATGTTTGGGAATGTTTCACCTCTGTCTAAGTGAAGTTAACTTTTGTCATTGTGCAGCCTTTTCAGAAAAGACAGGACTTCCCACAAGGTTGAAGGAAACTGCAAAAGTCGATGGACTTGTTTTCTGTGAAAACTGCTACCGCTATGGTACCATAGAAGAATTTGTTCCTGAAGGGAAATTTTGCAGCCAGAAATGTGCCCAGCAAGTAAAAAACAAGTAGGTGCTATAATAAAGCATAGAAACAAAGAATTTGGCATAAATGCAGCACAAGAGTGAAGTGGTGGGATAAAATGTTCATGATTGGGCAGAGGGAGGTATTAAGCAGACAAGTTTCAGTGTCACCATTGGTTTGTAATGTTCTTTCACTGTTTTTTGAGTAAATGCCTTAACAACATTTGGTTTTGTCTAACACTGACATTGAAGGCAGTCTTTTTTACTCAGTGTGCTGTGTTCTGCTGTCAGATGCAAGCAGTAAAACAGTCTATGGGAAGCATGAATCAGTGTCAAACTCCCACCCTGTTTCAGTCATTGGAATTAAGATAATCAATAATGAGATGGTTGGGGTGGTAAGTTAACTATAATTAAGTGCAAGAGCTGTTTTATAGCTGACAGTGAGTGAAAACATGAGCATACTGCAGTTTCTCAGTTCCTTTTTTTCAGCTAGTGCATTTTATCTCATCATAAAAGCATGTTTGTGTCAGTGTGTCCATTCTGTACTGCACATTACTAGATTATGGCAGTTTTAAACATTTATGATTTTGTATATTTTCCTTCATTTTTTGCTAATTGCTTCAAAGTTTTCTGTTCTGATTTCTTGTTTAGCAATTCGTGCAGTCACATACCGGCTTTCTCCAATTGGATTTGTCAGACTTAACAATTACCTTTGCCTTCCTCTCTCTAAACTGCCCTGCAGTCCTAAACATTTCACAGTTTGCTTCTCTGGGAGACTCGATGGTACATGAGAAAAGACACACTGTTTAAAACATGTAAAACTTGTTCAGCATAAGGTGACAGCTTTCCTTTTACAGTTGCTATTGTCTGTCTCTCAGATTAATTCTTTTGACAGACTTAATTTTTCAGTAGTATTTCTAAGAATATATTTGGTATAATAGTATGCGACCCACACATTTACTTGCTTTTTTTGCTTGCTTTATGAATATGAGAAGTGAAATAATATTGGCTTTGTGTCATTGTGTTACTTGTGTGATAGAGAACCAAAGGAGGAAAATCCCAGCATGGAATGCAATGGGGAAGATGATTCTAAAGGCAATCGGAAAAGAAAAGCAAAAGTACCCCTCAAAGAAGAGTCCCGGGATAATGGGGAGAAGAAGGAGAATCCTGATGAAATTGTTAGTATGCGTCATAAACCCATTCCTGCAAGTATTTGGGTGGGAGTTTTGCCTTGTATTGCAATGTCAGTAGCTCCATCAGTCCACAAAGAGAAGAGACTTCATCACTCTGTCAGAGCCACAATAAGTAGTTGGTTCGTTTGCCAATTTAATTATGCCTCAGCAGTAAATTGTAATTATTTAGAATGAACTGATAAAAGCTGTATTTTGTCTCTTTTCCCTGCTTTTTTAAGAACAGAACAAAAAGAATTTAAAGGAAAAATGATGATGTAGACTTGCCATGTCTTCAGCATGGAAAACCAGGAGTGCATATTTCCCAACAACCCCATTACTTTGTCATTCTGCACATGAATAAATAACTATAGAACAGTAATTTATTTGCAGAGAAAGCTACACTACAGTTAGGAATGGAATACTTTGGATTTTCTTAGTGTAATTTGCCTTTGAAAATCATAGCCAACTTTTTTTTTTTTTTTTTTGCTTTTGTGTTGCAGTGTAATTTACTTTTGGGCACCTTTTGTGGTTTTTTTTGTTTTGTTTTTTTTTTCCCTTCTGGATTTATTCTTCATTTTAGAAAAAGCATACCACACTACTTCCCATAATGTTTGTTTTCTTGTAGTATGTGTTTTCTGCCCAATAGCTGTGACACTACTGGGGGTAACACAGTTTTCGGGGAGAAGGGTAGAGTTTTGCAACCATCAAACTGTCAAAAGGCTGAAGACACTAGAGCTGTCAGGAGGGAATTTTGCAGCTCTCTGTATAGCAGTATCTTAGGCAAAAGTCAGGGGACACCTTCTTTGTCTCCATATATCTGCCCTCTCAGATGGGTACTTTGCTCATCTGCTCAGATGCTCACAAAACTGTTAATACAAAGGCAGTGCAAAAAAATTAAAAAGATCAGTGTCATTTTGTATTTAATAAAGAAATTGTACATTTGAAAAAAACCCCAAAAAGGCGAGTAAAGCTGTGAGAGGTTTCCCTTTAAATTATTTTGGAAGCATGAACATGCCAGAGATGCTGTTATTTATCAGCGAGGTCTGCTGAAGGCATCATGGTTTGTCCCTGGGTTAGGCAAGGCTAGCTGGCTGAATGCCAAGTGGTGAGAGTCCTTCTGCCTGCCATTGTCACTTGGTTTGCTGGGATTTGTCACTGATGGCTCACTTTGCTTCTATTAGACATCTGCACATTTGTTTGAGATAGGAGAGAGCTGGGTCAGTAGCCATTTAAATGAAGTCACAGTTTTAACTTCAGTATCTCAACTTTTATCATACTAGACTTCTAAGCTAATGAGGTTTCTGTCCTTTTTTTTTTTTTCTTTTTTTTAGGAGGACAAACCTGAAGGAAGGATCTTGAGAGTCTCACAGAGAGCCAGGAGAAAAAGAAAAGGGGAGATAACAGTTTTGAAACAAAGTAAGTTAGTTTATGAAACAAAAAATCTCAGCCATTAATTCTTCAGGTAATATCCACATCTTATTGTGAATTTCCAGCATTGTTTCACAGAATCTGGATTCCCTATTGAATTTTTTTCAGTACTGTACAAAGACAGTGACAGTGTTATTTACAGCAATTAAATTTTAAGGCGGCATAGGGGACGATACCATGAGTGTAAAAGCAACTAATGTGCATTATAGTTTTTTTCTTTTCATCTCTCTAAATAGTGCCAGTATTAGAGGGAATCAGCTCCATTGACTTCCCAGATGTTGAAAGACATGTATCAAGCAGAAGTGAAAGTTTACTTTCGTTTCCTTGGGGATCAATTTTGCATCTTCATTATGTGCTGGAAATAGACACGTTTATGGAACTGTTTAGGAATAATTGCTATAATCAATCCAAAGGGACATATACTGCATTGAGCAACATAATAAAACATATTTTAAATGAGTGCTGTTCTTTCAAGCTATTTGTATCATAAATAGTTTTAGGAAGGTTTGGAGAATCAGCTGCTGTTATTCCTCAGTGGTACACCAACCACAGACCTACATCTTGCTCTCCAGAGTGCTTCTTATGGTAGATGGAGAGACATTAACAGAGGTTGTCAGGCCACTAATCAACACAGAACTCCAATTAGCTCTGATGTACACCAGGCAGATGAACTACTGGTTGAAGATGCAACAATAAAAGTTACGAAAGATCCCGTTTCTAAGACAGAATCACTCCTGAAATGTTTCTACAGTTGCTTCAAAGGCTCAAGAGATGAAGAGTGTGAGACACAAGCACAAAGCTGATGCTCTGTGGAAATCACTGCTGCCCACTGACAGAATGATTTACAAATTGCTTCTGTTGTTTTTTTTTTTTATTTTTGTTTGGGAAAACATCAGTATAAAAGTATAAACTGGTATAAAGGACCAATTTATATTCAGAATCAAGGACAATTAATTTCTCTAATGGAATAGATAAAAACTGTGTAAATCCCAAATAAAATGAATGTGGTCTAATAGTGTTGAGTGATCATTATCACTCTGAAATTCATTATCTTTTGGTTACATTATCAGCTTTCTTCAGGAGAGTTTGGCACCACTGTTGTTATGGTTCCTGTTTTAATCATAAAAATGCTAAGCCGGACTGTTACTTAAAGGATTTATTTTTCCTGTGAGTAGCCCACAGTCTGGATCAAACCAGAATCACAGAGTGGACTGTGATGAATCCTTCTGACAGTGTGAGCTTATGGTCTGAAATGCTAAGCTGCCTGTGCAGAGGAGGCATTTTAGGTGGAGATGAGTAGAGCAGAGTAGAGGTATATGAAAGTAGAAACACACGTGGCAGCCTCCAGGCCATCTGTTCTTGAAGTTCCTGGCTATTACTAGTGCAGGTAGTGCCTTATTTTCAAGGCCTGAAAACTATGGGACTGTAACCATTATTAAGATGGACTGTAAGCAATATTGCAATTACTATGCAAGTGTTTGTACAGTGTGAACAAACCTGAAACTGGAGGCTTCTGTCATATACTGATGACATCCTGAGGAAAAAAAACACTTGTGACAGTTCTGAAGGCTTGCAGAAAATACTGTTAAATCACTGCCTTTCTGCCCAAAGCCATCAAACTACAAAGTGATGAAGTAAGTGAAAAACATTTGGAATACTGTTAAAGAATAGGGTATTTCAGCTGTGATTTAAAAAAAGCTTACTATGAGCAGTATCCAGTTGAAAATACTTTCCACTAAAAGAAGGCCATGGGGGAAAAAGAAACCCCTTAAAATACTGAGCTATTTTGTGATTTGAATTCATCTTTTTACACATTTGCAAATTGTGTATCTTAATGCTTCTTAGAAGCAATAAAGAAAAACGCATTGGAGCAAGACTTTTTAAGCTGTTCTTGTCATTTGAAGGAGCTTTTTCCTGTTACTAATCAAAGTTTGAACTGCTGGAAATGTTTCTGGACAAACCAGGAACCTTCATGATCCTGGTGTCTTTCAGCCTACAGAACTTGTCCTTTTTCTGAAATAAGTTCTTCTTTCTGAAACAAGAACAAAACCATGAGTATATTTTAAAAAATGTAAATTTAAGAATATTACAAACTTGTGTTGTGGATTTTTTTTCCTTGAGATGTTGACAGTTACAGAATTATTTCACTGTTTTATGCTTCCTTATAGCTGTACCCTCTAAAGGAAGGCAAGCATGGTGTTGGGCGTCCTATCTGGAAGAGGAAAGGGCCATTGCAGTACCTACTAAGCTTTTTAAAGAGGTATGACCTTCTGAAATTTTTAGTGAGTCAACCACCTAAGATCATGAAATTCCTAAGAAATTAATAAACAAAAATAATTTGAAGATTTTATGCATTTCTTGGGAAAACCTGCACAATGAAAGTAATGCTGTGTCCGTCAGCAATTATGAAGGCAATTATCTCTCTGTTTTTTCAGAGAATTTTCTTGGTGTAGTTGAATGCTGTCAAATCAGACTGCAGAAAGCAGATGTTCTTCCAAAATCTGCAGTTCTAGCGATTCATTCTAGTCTCTGAAGCTAAAAAATATGATACATACCCACACTTTTTCATGCTGTATAATTTTCTTTAAATACATTTAGAAAGGTGGTATAAAGGTCATCTTTTGTCTGGTTACTTTGATTATATTACCTGTCTTTTCTTCACCTTCCGCTGACATTATATTTTGTTACTACATCAGATATTACTTTGTCTTGTTCTCCTTTTGCCTGTCATCTGATTGGATGTCACATCATCATGTCCTGTTTGTCCTTTGCCTGCTATGGTAGTCTTTGTCATTTCAGTGCTTTCATTAGTGTCACCTCTCTTGCCTGGAAGTGTCCAAATCCACAAGATTTCTGTAATCTTACCTTGCAAAGCCTGGTGAAACATGTGAACGTGTGTCAGCTGCTGTACTCCTGCTGTGTGTAACTTTTCTTTTGATAATTCTGTTCTTACTTGCAGTCTGTTTCTTGCTTCCATTTCTTTCTGTATATGTCATACTTCAGCTGTTAAATCTTCTCTAAGGCAGGAATTAGCTTTTCAGCTTACGTATGCGTGTGATGCTGATCTTTAATTAATGGTTTAGTCGCTGTTGAGGTAGAAAAGTGAAGAACTGGGATTTAGGTGTGCAGAATCCATAGATTTGTAGGTACAAGAACAAGAGTCCCCTGACTGTCTTCACTTGTGTCCACCTGTGGTATATACTTGTTCAAAAATTAGCAAGAAAACAATCAGGATAAATGGTCTCCTAGTGGGAAGGTAGATTCACAGAGCATTGCTCTGCCTTACTGAAGGTCCATGAAATGCTGCAGCAGTACAAAGGCTTTGCAGGGCACTGCACATGGTGCTAAAGTCAGGAGTTATGCGGTGTTTCCTCCACATTGTACCTTTCTCATCCAGTGCATCTTAATTTAGTATTTTCTATCAAAATATTTAGCCCCTGGGTAATGCTTGATAGTGCACAGTGTTGAAAGCCTGTAGCAGAAAGAGAATTCTTATTAACCCTCAGAACTGGCCAGTTAGTGTTTCTCCATTTTACAGACGAACAGGCAAGCCACATAGATAGGTTAAAAAAAAGCCCAAACCAAACATCAACACCAATTATGAATCCTTGATTTCTGTTTGCATTTTGAGATTTACCAATTCAGAAGCAGTACATTTCACTGTGTTGTTTCATACCCTTAGTTAGGAATGGTCAGGATGATGGATGGTCCTTGCCATTTCCTGGTACTTAGAGTGATTTCTAAGCTGTGTCACACAAGGTTTCCCTTCCTTCCAAGTAGATGATAACCTCTCTGAATATCTCCCTTGGTGCAGAAGCTTTGGCTGCAGAGGTACTGCAGTTGACTTGGGAGCATGTGTCTCTTAGACAGAAACAGAAGGAAAAGGGAACATTTATGATGTTTTTCCTGTGGTTTTTTTCTGTAAACATTTGGGACATAAAAACTATCTGCCTGTGAATTTGTTAATCTGTGGAAAGCTGTCTTCAGTTTTGTTTGCTTATTTTTCTGATCTTTCCTCCAATTTAACCTTAATATCTGCTATCTTCCTCTTTAACAGAGGGATGGTGGTGCCTGCTGGTTGAAAAGATGGTTGATCCATCCTGCTTAGCCTCATTTTCATCTTCTGTTTTTTTGAAAGATGTTCTTCTGGGTTCATTGTAATGTGATGTAAGGATAGTCATGTTCCTGTGATGTGGAAATTCTCCTGGAAGACTACATAGTCTGGACTCAGCATATAAAGGACAGCAAATAGGCCATCTCTACATACACACAGTGTTCAGTATTTCTGCCTTTCAGTTCATCTTTCATGGGCTGACATGTGGAACTGAAAAGGCAAAACAGAGTCATTGTTGTGATTATTATAGGAATGATGTCCACCAGGAAGGTGTCACTGTCACTGTACAAGCTGAAAACTAAATAACTAAATTGCTAAGATGTTTTATTGACAATTAGTGAAAAAAGTTGAAGACAAATGATGTCATCCTCTTCCCCTTGACTCTTTTGCTAATTCTTCCTAATTTTCTTACATACTCTCAAGTTTCAAGTCATTCTTGTATCAATGTGTCTTTCAAACAACTATCAATTTCACTTTTCCACTCTACATTTTTGAAAACGTGAAACTTAAAGTGATTTATTAGTTCCTTCAGAAACGTGAATAATAAATAATCATTGTTCTATTCCTTTTAAAGATATTGTGGTTTTCCCTGGTATACTTTCAGAAGTATTGAAACTGTTCTTTCCCATTGCAGTATCAGTCTTTCCCATACAACAAGAATGGATTCAAGGCAGGGATGAAGCTGGAGGGTGTGGATCCCGAGCACCAGTCCATCTACTGTGTTCTCACAGTGGCTGAGGTAAGCAGGCAGCCACAGTGTGGGGTTATAGCAGAGACTGAAATGAAACAGCAGCAGCTGAAAACTCTCACTCTTACCTAACAGGCAGACAGAAACTATATGTAGGAAGGTGGTTTTTAAATTAATAATGCTGTATTATTTTTGCCTGATAGACATGTAAAGAATATATATCCAGTGTCAATGCAGCAATACATATATTTAACATACACAGCTACAGGAAACAGTATTAGACTAGTTGGATGATGTGTGGCTTTATTTGTAATCCTGTAGTTTGTATTTAAAATAAAAAATAAATATAAAAGAAACATGACAGCTGATACCAAGCAGTTTTGTAGAAGTTTGATAGTAATTGCAGTTGCTCCATTCACTGATACAAATACCTGAAACTTTCTTGTGTTCCTGTCCTGCGACAACCTTTTAAGGCTGATGGCCACAGAAATTGCCTGTATTGGCAACCTGTGCGAGTTAACATAAAATACAAACACAGTTTTTCTTTTTGCTGTGGTTCATGAAATAGTTTTTCTGATTAATAGCTTATTTGCCTTCAATAGAGAACCTGCTCAGGTATATTTTGTATATCTTCTAAACATACCTTACTTGAATTTTTTGCATCATTTTAATGGGTTTTGGATTTAATTTGTGGATTAAAAATTCATAAATGGGGAAACTGAAAGTTATGTCAGGGTACAATTTAAATGTAAAATAGGGTTTGTGTTGAGATTTTCACTGATGGCTGCAGTAAATTTGTGGCATTTGGCACACAAAGAGATGTGGAGACCTTCCATACAGAGAGAGTATTGTGTCCTGTTTTTCTCCTCCTCTCAGTGGTTGACTTACTACTTCATGAAATAATGAAGTTCTGGGGAATACCTCCACTGACTTCTCATTTTTACTTAAACAGTTTTCAATATCTCTCTGGAGAGCCTTTTGAACATACTTATTGTTCACTGCTCCCTTGCATATCAGTTAATCAGTATAGCTTGAGAACCTCATTATCTGCACTTTCTCCTCTGTTGTATCAGATGTATTCATGCTCATCTGTAGGGCTTATCTTTTCCTGTGATGCTGGGTTGAACCATTTTCATGGTTTTGAACACTACTGGCAATAGCCAGCTTTTAGTTAAATTCTTTTGACCAGAAGAGGAGGCACTCAGGCTGAGAATAGCTTTGCCTTTTAATTCTCTCCTTTTTATCAAATGAATTTATTCACCCAGTGCTGGATTGGGCAGAAGTAAAAAGCTGACTGAAAACTTACAGTTATTATACCTAATATTGAATGGAAGTGGTTATTTGTAGGGCAAAGATCTTAAAACATAGTGTTGTATGTTGTCAATTCTTGCTTTTAGGTTTGTGGCTACAGAATAAGACTACATTTTGATGGATACCCAGATTGTTATGATTTCTGGGTGAATGCTGATTCTTCAGACATTCATCCTGTTGGATGGTGTGAAAAAACAGGTCACAAGCTTCATCCACCTAAAGGTATTGTTTAGTTTAAATCTGTTGTCTTACACAGTTCTGAGATCAAGAGAACCTATGTAATACTGTAATATTTTTTTGGCAGAAATGTTTTAGTTCATTTAGTCAAGAGTATTTGAAAATGGTAAATTAAACACTAGGTCTTGCCTAAAATTTCAAGTTTGAAAGCATGTCCCTTTTATTCAGTGGAAATTCAGAAAAAACAAGAAAACAAAATGAGCCGTAAGAGTCATTCATAAGGCATTAGGAAAAAAAAAACAACAAAAACCTGAGCAGCAAACCTAGACCCCAGCTTATTGCAAGGAAAATGGCAGCTTACTGGTGACATATATGCTTAAACTGAGGTCTCACAGGCAGCTGAGGATCCTTTAGTGGAATGTTTTAGGACATTTTTGCTACTGCATAGTGGTCACTATGGATAGTGGCTACAACATGGTGTACGTATGTTGGTACAGACTAATACAGACTGTGCTCTTTCCACAAAGATTAAGTGTGAAATAGAGACAAAAAGAGGAATTAACAGATCAATAGGGAGAAAAAAAGGTAAGATTGCAAGTCTGAAAGTGTAATTTGCACATGGATTACGTAAAACGTATACAGGTATTGAAATGTGTGTAATTTACTTGCATAATCCATTTCACATTGTGTAACTTCTTTTGGCAGTTGGAGGGCATCTGCACTGAACTGTACCATGAAAAATAGATAAATGTGGTCCTTTTGGAATATGGAGGGAGTATGTGGGGATGACAGGAGCTCCTGAAGTCTGTAAAGTAAGAAAAAAGTGAATGTGCCATTTTGGCATACACAGTGAGGGTAGGATAATGTAATTCAGAATGGCTGGAAAACGAAGAGTGTACAGATTCAAGAGGATGTGCTTGCAGAGAATTATAAAACTGTGGATGTAAGAGCTCAGGTGTGGAAAGTGAGAGTAAAGCCACTGGAAGTGTAGGGGCAGGAGGCCTGGCAATGTGTGAGAGGATGGCATTTCTTTGGGTGAGCCTTGAGGAGCAGGAGCTGCTCTTCTGCATGCTCTAGCTACAGGGCAGGAATGCTCTGTGTTGCCACTTGCCTTGGGACACAGTTCTGCTTCACTGCCTGTGTAGAAATAGCAATTTCTTGAACATAAATAAGAATTACCTAGGAGGCTGGCCTTCACTGATGTAATAACTTGTATTACATGGGCAAATGGGTAGTTCCCAGTTACAGTGTTCCTGATGTTATTACACTGTGCTTAGTAAGTTTTGTATCTATGGCAAGGATTTGTCACCTTTTACATCTTACATGCCTGGTTTAGAAAGCTTTTGTTAACCATGAATGATTGCTCCTGGAAGAACTTTGTGGGGTTCTGCTTTTCCAGGGAAAAGGACAATATGCCAGTTGTAGGTTGTTGAGACTTCTATTTAATTGGATTGGACAGACTGGTTATATTTTGCTGTGGTATGACATTTTAATAATGATTTCTGTAGTGCCCATTGCAAGTTTTACAGATGCTAAGGCCAATGAGAGTTATGACATAGGATACAGTATTTATATAAAATGATATATTTGGGGATATTCAATATATTGAGTTCTTCACCCCAAAACAGAACTCAAAGGTTTGCATTAGTACCCTTTAATTTTCTAGCTAAAATGCAAATTTATCACCTTCGCAGTATAAACCCTAAGCAATTTGGAACGTGATGGTATGACTTGGTGGGGGGGGGGCAGGGGGTGGGCAATGAGGGACATGAGATAGGAAAAATAATATTCTAGATGTTTTCTGAAACATATTTCTGTCCATGTTTATTAAAATGGGAAGGGTGGGTGACTCTTAGTGCTGCTGGGCAGGACAAGTCTTGTGATGAGATGTCTCCCACCCCCACAGCAGCAGAGGCAACAGGCAGCTGCTGCTGGGCTTCCAGCAGGCATAGGAGAGTGAAGAGGCAAAATCAAACTGGATTTCACAGAAATCAAAAAAGATGGCTTTCAGGACACTTCATTTTGTGTAGGGGAGGCCACTTTTTTATCTCACACAGGCAAAATCTGCAGCAAGAGAATGGATGTACATGTGTATATATATGCATGTAAAAATTGCTTTGACTGATCTATATCTGCAGTGAATAAATCCAATTGACCTTTGGTCTTGCTGTGAGAGATGAGTTAGGAGCTTAAGATCTCCCTTTCTCACTTGATGACAGAAAGACCCACACTGCCCAGAAACTGTTTCACAATCTACTGAAAGTGTTTTGGGTTTTTTTTCCAGGCTTTGTCCACGTCCCAGTAACTGATCCTATAACTCATGCAGTAGGTGGGAGTTTTTTATTGTCAGCTGTGAGCTTTGACTTAGGTTTGAATACTCTCTAGAATTACAAAGCAAAAATGAAAAGCCTAAATACTGTATTGCTTTTAAAATGGTTTCAAATGATCTACAGCTGTAGTGTATCAAGAAAAGAGGCAATTAGAGTATAAGGAAGGTATTTTTGTTTGGACTTGTAGGTTAATTTATGTTGACTACTATTTAAAATCAAAAGTGAGAAGGCTCTATGCAGAGAAGGTAAAGGGTTTAAAACTTGTTCCTGGGATAATATGAGAATCTCAGGTTAAACAAAGCAGTTGTCTCTGGCATATTTGAGTAATATTTCAAGTAGCGAAGAGGTGAAGGCAGTCACTCACTGAAATTTTTTGTGGTTTTAGTCTTGCTTTGCTGGGTTGTAACATATTGACCAAAAGAGATGTTTCTACAACTATTACATAACAGAAAAGTGAAGGAAGAAACCTATTTGCTTCCAACTCCTGGCATTGTTTTTTAGATTAGAACTGCTAGCGGTTTTTTGTAGATTATTTTATGCAGTTCAATATATTATGAATTGTTTGTATTTTTTCCCTTTAAGAAATTAAGCATTAACAGAAATACAGATTTCTTTTCAAGTGTTATGTACACAGAATAAAAGTGTATAGAGTCCATGCAGGGGACAGTTTACACTGTGAATTGAGAAGAGGTCCTGAAGCATTGATTGTGTAAGCAACTGTTTCGATATAACCTAGGGGGTTGTTTTAAACTAGTAGTGATGATGCTGGATTAGTGATGGCCTGATGATATAGTACAGTGAAATCTGAAGGAGGAGGGATTTTTTTTTCTTTCTTTCTTTCTTGGGCTGACTGACTGACAGTGGGAAGAGCTTTGGAACCTCTAGGTCTTTTTCTGATTCTGAAGTAGAAGCAACAGACTGAAAAGCAACTGTAGAACACTTGTTGGCTCTATGTGTGTGTCAGTGAGACCAACAAAGGGAAGTTAGGTAGTACCTGTGAGGCAGACATGTGGTGGTAAGGTGAGGTTTTTTTGGGGAGAGACAAAGAGGTGACTTGTAGCCTGTGCTGCCTGGAGATGTTTGTTCAAAGGGAAGAAGGCAGAAGTATAAAATTGGTCTCTTAATTATACATGCACCTTGTGTCTCATACCTGTAGTTTCTTGCCCTTCTTTTACAACCCTCATTTAGGATATAAGGAAGAAGAATTCAACTGGCCCTCCTACTTAAAGGCATGCAAGGCTCAAGCTGCTCCTAAATCACTGTTTGAAAACCAGAATGCAGTAAGTACACACTCGTTACTCATGGTGTAGTTGTGAGTATGTTCATGTGTGTGGTAGAGACTTATAGCACATTTCAGGGATGGCAGACTTGAGTTCTGAAATTTAAAACAAGTATTTACAGCAAAATTGATAACACTCTAACATTCTCCACTGCAGCTAACCTCTGCAGTTCCAGTTCATTACTTTTCTGCATAACTCTTTATACTTCCAATGCATTCTTAAATTAAAAATTTGTTATTTGTACTGTGTCTTTCACCATACATAATCTTGTGGAACAAGAATGGTCTTTCAGAGAGAGCATCTAAGACAGCTAAAAGTAACACATTTAATTTTGGCAGCATGTTTAGGACTTTTTTTCTTTCATAAACCACAAGTCTCTGTGTTTGAGCATCTCTCATGTCAGCTAATTAGGCTGCTGCCACTCTGTTGGGACAGTTAATTGGGAAACTTGGAAATGACGTGGGTGAATTGATCGTGGACAACGGGGATATTTCTGGATTTATAGTATTTATCTTCAGTTAAATGTCTTCCTCTATGTAGACAGTGATTCCGTCGGGATTTCGAGTGGGGATGAAGCTGGAAGCCGTAGACAAGAAGAACCCGACTTTCATTTGTGTTGCCACGGTAACAGACATGGTGGACAATCGTTTTCTGGTTCATTTTGACAACTGGGACGAGAGTTATGACTACTGGTATGATGTTTTTGTTTTGTATCCTAGTGAGATGTATCAGAAATGTGTTAGCTTTAAGTGGTGTTTTCTGTGATACTTTACAGATTGATGATACAGTTACCATACCAACTTTTGCTAGATTTTTAAGTATGGCCACCAAAGTAGGTCTCAGTGGCAGACTGGAGGAATTAATTTTCCCATGTTAAGTTGCACATAAAAAGTGCTGATGTTGTGCTAAATGAGTGTTCGTGTGTGCTGCTACATCTGGAGTTGTGGATTGATTACAATTACATATTATCTCTGAGACTGATGTCTTCGTTGGAGGATATACACCATGATAATGAAACTAAGTTCAAATTAGTTTTACTTATAATTGTAAACTGAGGGCAAGGCTGCACGTATTCCTAAGGTTCTTGATCCACTTATGTTGAAACCAAACTCTAGTCATGTCCTATAAAGCATCAGGATGGTGGTTTTAGTCCTCTGTGTTCTGCATTCCAGTGGAAGCTGAGATCCTGCTATGCTGACCTGTGTTAGAGATGACCTTTCTGCATGTTGTGCGGTGGAGAGGCTGTGTGTATCTATATAGGAAAGCAGTGGATGGAGCAGGAAGGACTAGGAGCATCAAGATAGTGAAGGAGATTTAGGCTATTGCAGTGCAGGTTTGTATTTGCACTTGGCACTTCATTTGATAGATCATTTGGAGCAATGTAGTTTACCTTACAGTCATTGGAGAGTAAGTTACTACAGAACAGGCAGAGCATTGTTATAGATCCCCTTTATGGCCGGGGTTCAGCAGTGGCAACTTAATTGTATTGCTGAGCCTATAAGAATAAATGAAGAAAATTTTCTTCATCTGTATTTGATGACTACTTTGGCGCTACGTCAATGAGAATGTCACAAAACTACAAAAGCAACTTCAAAACTCTGTGAGTCCATCTCTTGAAATAATAACTTTGTGGCCAATGTGGCAAATCAACGGAAGTAGGACTGAACTATTGAAGCAATAGTGAACAGTCAGTAAAGTGAAGTCAAGAAATGAATATCAAGATAACTGACCATAGGAGTCAAAGACCAGAAAGATTAGCAATTATTTCCATGAAGAAGTAACACAAACTATACATTTTCTTTACAAAGCAGCAAGAAACTGGGGACTAGGAAAACAAACACTGAATATTTTGGTATTTGAATGTTCATTTATAGTGCCTGTGCCATTAATTAATAATTAAAATGGCAGTTAGGCAAATCTTCTAGGGAAAACACAGTACAATAACACCTGTAGTTTGTTCAGTGATAGCACAGGCATCTTTCTAAAATACTGCACTCTATATAGCAGACATATACTGAATTTCAGAATTGTTACTACTCCAATGCCAACTTTGTCAACCAATCTTTACAGAGGAGGGCAAAGCAGTTTTCAAGTACATAACCAAGCTTTACATTTATAGTGTTAGTTATAGTATCCTGAAGCAGATTTTTCATAATTTTATATGTAGAATATGTGACATAAAACCGTCCTAAAGAATAAAGAAAATGTGGAGTGGAAAGCTTATAGGTTTTCCTATAGATTTTGCAAAATCATTGGAGCTGTGTTTACACTGAAGTCAAGCTTAAGTTTTATTCTTCGGGTGAAATTGTCAAATACCTTTCTGGAAGCAGCAAGAAGATGCTTTTGGAAGTACTGTACATGGATATTAAATTCTGAGTAATGTGGCCTACCTCTCAGCATTGCATTGAGAAAAGTGACTAGAGAAAGAAGGAAAGAAAATGGGAGAAAAATGCAGCAAATGGAAATAGCAGTGGAGTGTCCGACCAAAACAGAGCCTGAAAATGTAACCTGCATGCATCCCATTTACATTTTTAATTTTAATTTTTTTAATCCCACTTGAATTTTTAAATTTAGATACTGGGCTTGTAAGAGTCTTAAAATATCTTAGGTGCATAAATTTCATGTCTACCAACTGCTGTCTCTAACTAAAAACAAAAAGGTTTTTTGAGATTACCCAGAACTGAACCTCACAGTTTCCATGTGTCTGCATGTAAGTTTCAATCTCAGAATTATAATGAAGGTGAAATGAGTTATTTTGTGCATGTTGGTTATTTTCAAACAAGTACCTATTTTCTCGGTATACTTTTTGTGTTTTATTTGGAGTAGACTGAACTTTCTCATTGAGGTTAAAATAACCTTTCCTATTTTTGGGTACCTAAAAGAGAGTTGACTGATATTACTGACTTCAGGCAACAGAAATCCATTACCATCACCTAAGGGTTTTTAGGCTCCAGGCTTTCAGCCTGAGGATACTCTTCCTTTACTTTCTCTCTGAGCATTAGAAAATACATTTTAGGTTGAAAGTAAGTACTCTGGCTAGAATTAGTCATTATGGCAGCTCTTTAATGCATGGTCATGCTACTTTCAGTGTATTATAAATCCTGTTAAATTTTCCTTTGATAGTGGCTTTTAGATGGAACAAAAGGGAACAAAATTTTCAAATTCAAGATTTTACTTAATGAAGGAGAATTTTGACCTATACAACATAAGCCTTCAGGCCCTTTCCATCTGTTCCATCTCTTTTGATGAAACATAATACTGCTTTGAAAGCTGAAGGCATTCTCACTCTGTGGAACTTCTCAATTTTCTTACCGTTGTCTGAACCTGGAAATAGCAATGGGAATCTCTGGATATGTCAGAACTTTGAATTAACTATAGGTCAATCCTATATTCCTCCATTCCCTTACATCAGTTTTGTTTACATACAGATCAATGTTGCCTCATCTTCCTAATTTTTGTGGCCAAATGGAAACACAGCCAAAGCTCATAAAAGAGTTGAAGCTGTGCCAGCTTGTTGCTGTTTGCCCACAGGAAAAGTGGTGCAATGCTGGCCTTAGTACATCCCAGACTTGCTGCATCAGAGGGCCCTCACTCATCCTTGCCTTGGTCTGAACTTCCCCTGCAGAGAAGGTTGACCAGACAGCTTTTGGGATCGGCTTACCAGGAATGTGTTAAAATACAGAGGCCCATGCGTCTCTCACTGCTCAGTTCCTGTCTGTCTTGCATAGAAAAATGATTTCTGAAGCCTCCTGTGAAAATAAAATGGCTTTTGATTTTTGGAACCATTTTTTGATCTGTATGACCTTTGGAACAGACTGGACTTCATTGTGAGACTAAGTAAGAGGCCAACCCTGTTCTCCATCAGTATTTACTACTTTCCTAGCAGCCAAGTTTTTAAAAGTTGCACTCTGCTCGTTTCATTTTCGAGATAATTAACTTTGCTCTACTCTCTCTTTGAAAGGAACCTCTTGTTGGAGGGGTTATATTATACCAAAAAGAAGATAAAACAATCTTAAAGAACCATGAGTCACAGTGCAAGCTTTTAACTATTTAAATGGGTAATGAACCATTATCTGACCCTGAATTTCATGTGACTCACCATGCGGCTTTCTTATCAGACTTTAAATAGAAAATATGGTGATGTTTTATGATAATGCTATACCGCTTCTGGATGCATGCCATAACCTCCTGGATTACGTTTTGAGAAGCCCTGACCTAAAATTATACCAGCTATATACTTGCCAGTCATGAAGTATACTCAATTATGCACTAGATGGGGCTGCAGGATAGTTTTATATTTTTCTTTCTTTTTTTTTTTTTCTCTATTGGATGAATGACATGTCGCAATCAAGAACTTGTATAAGTAGCATTCTTGAGGGTACATTATTACTTATGGGTGTGTGGGACATGTGTATATGAATGGGTTTTGTTAGATCACATTTTTGTTACAGACTCTATCTACACTTTATTAAAGTGAATATCAAAATATCAAAAGGTTTGTTTCCCAAAAGGGAAAACCAGAATTAATTGCAAAACAGAAAATTATTATAACACATACACTTACTGTAAAGACAATGCTGACTATTTAATAAAAGCATCTGTCCAGAACTTCAGGTGGAGGCCTATTTAAGAAAATATTTTCCTGAAATAATTGAGTATTAACTTTTTCATCAGCAAGCATTATCATCCATATCTCTTGATCTAATTAGGATGAGCTGTGTATGTGAAACAGATTTTTGGGAAAAATTAGCAGGGCAGGTGAAAGTGATCAGTAGAAGAATATTAAGTTGTCTTCCATGTGTGAGTCTCCCACTGGGATGTGCCCTCCTGCCGTGAGTTAAAGACTGTTGAACCTTACATGTCTTCCTTTCACACAAAGCCGTGCACACACCAGGGAATCATGTCAGCTGCCCTCGATTTTCCTTATTGCAGAACTATTTCCTGGCCATTTACATCATGTACCTCTTCCCTCCTTTGATGATTTTTCTGTAGATAAGATGTCTATAACCCAGCAAGCTGTCACTTGTTCTGTCCCTCTGCGTGCCTCTCTTACAGGTTCAGCTGGTGCAC
Organism: Pycnonotus jocosus; assembly: GCA_013400435.1. Classification (NCBI taxonomy): domain Eukaryota; kingdom Metazoa; phylum Chordata; class Aves; order Passeriformes; family Pycnonotidae; genus Pycnonotus; species Pycnonotus jocosus. The sequence goes on along the minus strand of VWYP01026914.1, from coordinate 72,330 downwards.
TCTGCTGCTTTTGGCTCCACTTCAGCTTTCTGGATTAGCCTCTGTTTCCAGTATGGATATTAGATTTCTTTTTCTTGGATTGATTTCTATGGATAGAGATTTCTTTTTCTGTGTGCATGTTCTCACACAGTTGAAAGAATAGTTCAAAAGTGACATGAATTGTGTTGACACTGTAATCTTGTTTTATTAGTCGAGCGTGCATTTGTCACGTCTCTACTGCTCGACAGAAGGTGGTGTTGGTGCTCTGCTATGGTAGGTTTGGAAGTTCTTTCTTTTTTAGCTCCTGCTAGTGTTGGTAACCTTTTTTGGCCTAGCAAGCATCCTCACAATTCATGGATCACCGTGTTTTATGAAGCGTGTGAGCTGGGTGATCTGCCTTCTGTTTTGGAACAAAGGAGATAAAAAGCTGTGGGATGTGGCAAATTGATTGTGAAAGGTCAGCATAGCCTTTAACATTCCAGTTGACAACTCTTGGGCTTAGTCTGATAGACTGTTGTTGTTCTTCCAAATTGGATGTATGTCCATTAAATAATACACGTTAAAGCATAGTAGTTTTACTTTAAATTGTGTGTGACTTTTACTGATCTCTACTTTATATTGTTAAATGAACTATTAGAAGCTAAAAGGCTGTGTGAAGTCAGTAGGTGAAGATGGACTGTGTGATCTCATTTTGCTGGAACAAGGATCTTTCTTTTTCCTAAGTCCACTGTGGTTACAGAAGCTGCTTATAGGCTTATCTGTAATGACTGGGTTTTTCTTCTAAAGCAAATCAAAGTTTGTAGATGTTTCATAGTGCTATTTTGCAATGCTGTTGAATCACAGGTCGCTTTGTGTTTCATGCTCACTGTAATGTCAAAACATCTTCCAGGAATCCATCTTTCATTGCAACATTCCCTGGTCATTTGCTTCTTCTTGAATCTTCAAGGCAGGAAGTGTGTACAGTGGCATTCACTTTTCAGAGTTTTATTAAAATGTATGTTCAGACTATGCTTGAGAAATCAAACCAAACCAAATGAATTTAGAATGTTTGTCCTGATAAGTGTTTTTACACATCTGCTTGATTATTTTAACTATAATACTGATAATACCATACTGATCCTGAGGCTGGGATTTGTTCCCAAATTTAACTTGGGAGAGTTCTGAAAAAAATTTGTGAACTTCAAAACATTTTAGGAAGTAAGAGGATATGTCTTTCCAGTGCAGAAGTATACCTCATACATGTGAAACTCCCAGCGTGAGAGGGATCAAAGAGAGGAGTGCTGCCTCACGTTCTTGTTAGTTTCTCTTCAGAATTACTGTAAAGAGAAAAGTGAAGGCCAGAGGAAGCATGAAGGACTCACCATTCTTTTCTTATTTTGGGGGTGCAAAACGTTTACAGGAGTCAGGTGTTAAGTTTTAACAGTGCTAAATTATCACAAAAGGTCTCTTGCTTCCTTTGCTTCCTTCTATTGATGGCAACTTCAGCAATTTAGAGAGTACCTGGTGTGATACTATAAATATTAAATACACACAGTATAGTTTTATATCTTGTAGAAGGACAAAATGTTGGTATTCGTGAACTGAGTTAAATCCTTGGCAGAGGATTGTCAGAGCTCTTGCAGAGTCTATCTAAGGTAGGTTTTATCTACTGGGAATTATCTGATTGGCATCATTACAAAGAAATACTAGCAGAACTGTTTCCTATATATATATAGCCACAAGATAATGATATTATGTTGGCCAGTATTTTTCATCATTGGTGCTTCACTCTGTTTAGGTGGAAGGCTTGAGGAGTGCTCGTTGTGAGACAGTGTTCTGAGGCACCCAGCCTGCATTTCTGTTGTTGAAGTTTATCCATACTGAGTTTTAGACATCATGTTAGATACTTCTCAGATTTAAAAAAAAAAGGGGGAAAAAAGAAGTTATTCCATGTATTTTAAGCATGACGCGTTCCTTCATTTTCTTTTACGCAGTGAAGGTTCAAAACTGCAATGTGGTATAGCCCAGGGTCCAGTCTACAATCTTTTCTGTGCTCTGTTTCCTTTGCAATCCCTAAAGTATGTTTGTGTTCCAGGTCTGCACACCTGGCTTTTTGAATCTTAACACACTATGGGATGCCTGCATAATTTACCTTCAGTTTCTTCTCTCATGCACAGTTCATTGCACCCTTTTAGATATTGCACATTATCAGCATGCGATATTTTAGAAGTATATAAATTAATATTGCTAATTAAGGGGACTTAATTAATTTGGGCTTCCAGCATGCTAATACTTTCTGGGTAGATACAGAAAATGATTATTTTATAACACTCAGAGAGAGCAGCCCCACACTGTTCAGTATTTTGTGTTAATAACTCGGGTTGAGGGAAAGTGGAGAGAACACCTATTGTTCTCCAGCCTACTGATGGAGACATTGACTTCAGAGAGGGATTAAACAGAAACTGAATCATGAGTGATTTGGTATTTTACTCAGTGATGATTATATGAAGTATGGGTCTTCATGCATGGTTGCTCTCTGCTTGTCTTCTTATTAAATATTTGAGAAGTGTTTGGAAAACACAGGAGGGAGAGATGGTGCTTGAATCTGGACTATTGCTTGGCTGCTTAAGGTTGGTTTCTTGATCTCTCCCTGGGGAACTGGAAATGAAGGCCTTAACTACTTCGCCTTATTTGGGCTTCACTTTTTTGGCCTTGCTGGGTCCTTGGAGTGAGTGGGACAATGAGCTCATGGCCACTGGAGAGATGGAAATGCTGGTGGGGTTCTCCAGAAGCAAGAGGGGAGTATTACTGGAAATATTTAATGTCAGCTACTGTAACAGCTTTAGGGATAGGAAATAGTGGAGGTGAGAGGTAGTGCATTGTAATACTGAATTCATCTCATTAAAGAAAAAATTAGGTGGGGCAGGCTCCTACAAGAAGCGAGGTTGTTAAGGGCAGATCTACATGAGTGTTACATGGTTATTATACATGAGTTTTCAGCTAAATAGAGACAAACAATGTGTTTGCACAGTGTAGTGCATTGCCATGCAGAGTGGTGCTGGCTTTTTGTGTCAGCAGCATGTTTCATAGTCATCCTGGCTACATAAATACAATGTACTTCATTAAAAAAGCACTTTATTTGGACAACTCAAAAACCATCAGTAAGTATCAATGCACACACAGGGATGGTGCATGTTTCACAGCAGAGCCTGATAGCTTTTTTTACTTTTCCTGTAGATCAGTCTTGCTTTTTGCCTTTACTAATAATATTGAGTACTAATACAAGAATTATAGTATATACATTATATATTACATATACAATATTTTAATATTTTTACAATATATACAAATATACAATATTTTATTGTGCAAAACATGTTGTTATGAAATAATATCTTAATATGTGTATATATAAGGATATATAGTTCTATATATAATGATTTGATACTAGAGAAGGCTTAAACAGTTTTTTTCTTGTCTGCTTTTAGATCAGTTTTTTTACAGTGTGTGTCTCTTTTGTTTGTTTTTGTAAGAGGACCTGATAGCAGCACTCACTGCTGCTTTCTCTGTGCACAATGTGACTGACCCAGGGAGCACAGTGAGAGCGTCTCACACTGCTTCAGAGAGATGCCAGCACATGTAGCTCACCCTGCCTCTGTTAAGTCTTCTGTGGCTCCTGTGGCGTGCCACAGGCAACAGCAGTAGTGCAAAATATGATGCACTTGACAGAAAATACAGGAAGTTGTTACCTCTTTGAGTAAGAGAGTATGATCTGTTTTTTAAGAGCAGTTTGCAGTCTTGGATCACAATCTTTCTTGTAGTTTGGGGCCTAAAATGCTTGTTTTGTTGGGGTTTTTTTGAAGGGTTTGGGTTTTGGTTTGGTTTTGGTTTTTTTTTTTTAATTTGCTTGTTTGTTTTTGGTTTGGGATTTTTTTTCAGAATTTTTCTCAGACTTGCTTTGCTTATGTGCTGCTGAGTTACAGTAACATGTTTATAGCTCTATTTAAGCCATTCAGAAACCAGGTTTGAATTTTTGCTTGCTATCGACAGTGCGTTGCAATTATACATGATATACATGACTATCTCCTCTGGACCATTAGTCAAGATCTTTAAGCTTTTGGTTTCAAATGTTGGTCTTGGCATTGCAAGACTCCATCTGTCTTTGATGGGATTATGGCGTTCTCTGAACTAGCTAACATGATTCTACCAAGAGACTCTGAATTTTTCTGATCCAGCATCATAGCTTCTCTAAACCACTAATTCAAAGGACTTGATTTTCTTGATCTTCCAGCAAAATTGTAAATAAAGCCTTTTGCTTGTATAGGTGGTAACAAGTCTGTGTTAGATGTGTTCGTGTCTTCAGGTTATGTTTGCAGTTGAAGTTGAAGGGGTTGTGGGTTGTTTGGAATTTAAGTCTCTCTTGGAGGTCTTGGTTTGTAAGCATAATAGGATGTCTGAAGAGCTGCATTTTCAGGCATTTTTCTTCTCCCCTTCTTCCAGGTGTGAGGCAGCTAGCCCACATATTCATCCTGTTGGATGGTGTAAAGAACATAAAAGAACTCTTATCACCCCACCAGGTTTGTATTTTGTTGCATGTCTGAATGATTTAAGAAGGCTGTAGTCAGCTAGCATCATTAAAATTTACAATAAGCTTTCTGTTACCTCTCCTGAATATTTTTCTTTCTGTAATCAGGAATTGATATTTGCAGAGTTGTAAAATTTTTTTACAGGACTTACTATATTGAAAATAGAGGTATAATAGATGTTAGGCATTAAGTATGCAAATACATACTGATTTAGTAAAGATACATCTAGTCACAAAAGATATCCCTTGAAATCTGAAAAAGTTTGTATTTTTGGCTGAATGGCTGATGAGTACTCACATTCTGAAAATGCTGATAAACCAAATTCCAGGTGTGTGAGATCATTGCATAAGAGAAACATCTTCATATGAACTGAGTGTGCAAGGTAATGGATTGAAGAGAAAATTGCCTTACATGATCAAGGAATCAAACTTGTAAGGAGTCTTTGAAATGAAGGAAAATGCCATGAGAGAGATGATAAAAAAGGAGGGAAGTGTATTCATTAGTGTGAAACTGAGACTCTTTTTCAGGACTGTTGTGTTTGGCTGCATGACCTAAATGCCCTGTTGTGGAAACTGGCATCTGGGATCTGAGAACATGGAAAGTTTTAATTGGTTAAAACCGACTTCAACAAAAATTCTAATAGCCAGCAGTCTTGAAAAGTTATAAGCAGTCTGTCTGTCAGGAGATTAATTGCAGCCTATTATTCAGTGAATCCCTTGTAAAACAAATTAGAATTGGCTTTATTCTCTTCTAGCTTATGAATAATAATGTTTAAACTTCGAGTTAAACTTCTGGTGCAGGGTAAAGGTGAATGACAGGCACTGCCTTTTCTTTAACAGCCAAACTGTCTTTGTGTTTCTTCCCTAGAGTGTTTATATACATGACATTTTCTGAGAAAGGCAGCATCATCTTTGATGATGTCTGTAGATTATTCATAAATGTCCAGGGTTTTTGTTAGAAATTTAGTTTAAAATTGCTCACTAGAAGAGTAACAAGTAGTCAGGTGTGCTCAGCTGTGGTACAAAGCTCTCACTAATTACATTGTCTACCAGTGAATGACTGTTTACTACTTGAATTAATTTCCTCAGTTAAGTGGACATATTTTTCCAGTCCCCATTATTTATATTGCAGAGGGAATCACAGAATATTCTCATATCCAAAGCAATTGTGTACAACAGCTACTCAGTAGTGTGTATGAGAGGATTGTTGACTCTTTTAACCTGTACAGTGAATTTATCAGAGACAATTTAGAAGAGCCTTTCATGCAATTTTTTCATAAGTCCAATGTATAAATCAAAACAGTATTATAAAAGTGCTAGACACTCTGTAAATTAGACATTAACTTCATTTTTTTGCACTGCTATGTTTAATTTTGCTCATGTTTCTTCTGTGCTAGATTATCCACATGCTAAACATTTTTCTTGGGAGAAGTATTTGGAAGAAACCAGTTCATTACCTGCACCTGCAAGGGCTTTTAAAGTGGTGAGAAAATGCTGAATTTCTTTCATGCTTTTAAGTTCATGTAATGAATTTGTTGAAGAAGATAATACATATATGATGTTCCTATGTTTCCAAATGTATCCAGTTAATTAGTTGCATAATAGGTGGTTTATTTTTATGCAAGTTTGCAGTTCGCTGTTAGAAATCAGATTATTATAAATACCTATTAATGTAATATTTTAATTATTCTAAATGAGATTAAATGCTACAAATATATTACTAATGAGTGTAATTTCCTATTCAAAATTACTGCCTACTTATTACAAATAATGAGATAGCTACTGAGTCATGATAACAGATTTTGAAGATTTCTATTTCTGTATGTTATGTATGATGCAATAGATACAGTGTAAAAATGAATGTAAGAGGTTAGTCTGCTTGTCCATCTAGTCCATTGTCTTGGGCTTGTTTTCAATGCCCTTTAGCAGACTTCTTCTTCTGCAAGCTTGCAACTAGGGCATGTGGGCAGCATCCACAGGCAGCTCCCCAGCTTAACTATGGTGTTTGTGGGCAACATCCATTTCTTTTATCTTTGCACTTGCTAGTTTCTTTCAGTGATCCATCTTTTTGAGCTCTTAAGATTTCAGTGATGGTCACTACTGCAGAAGGAAATCACACAATGGCTTGAGCTGGAAGGGACCTTAAATATTATGTGGTTTCAATCCTCTGCCATGGACAGGGACACCTTTCCTTAGACCAGGTTGCTCAGAGCTCCATCCAGCCTGGCCTGGAACACTTCAAGGGGTTGGACATCCACAGTTCTAGGCAACCTGTTCAAGTGCTCCATCATCCTCACAATAAAGTATTATTTCCTAATATCTAATGTAAACCTCCTCTCTTTTAGTTTGTAGTCATTTCCCCTTGTCCTGTCACTACATGCCCTTGTAAAAAGGCCCCTCTCCATCTTTCTTGTAGGCTCCCTTCAGGTACTGGAAGGCTGCAATTAGATCACCCCTAAGCCATCTCTTTTCCAGGCTGAACAAACCCAATTCTCTCAGGCTTTCCTCATAGGAGAGATGCTCCATCCCTCTGATCATCTTGAGATGCCGTTGGGAGCCAGCAGTGGGTGGCTCCCAGTTCTTGTCTCACAGCACACTGAAGCATGTTTGCCTCAGCTTTTCATATTAGGGACACCTAATTCATATTAGAGACACTAATTCTCAACTTTGCTAAGAGCTGGATTAACAAAGGCAAAATGTGGTGTTTATAGCAGTTCCTGGGGTCAGTAGATTACCAGGAGTTATTAATGACCTGCAGTTACCACCCCAAGGTGTGTCTGTCTTCCTAATGTTTCTCAACTCTACATTCAGCAAAATACCCTGAGCAAGGATTAGGAAGTTATTTCATTATATCTGAGACAGTAACTGTGTTTTGTGTTGTATTATGGAAGAAAATTGAGTTCTTAAGCTGCAGCTGAAGGAAAAACACCAATACTCGGGGAAATCCTAGAGGGACAGATACATTATTTTCCTAAAAAATGAGAATAAACCTCATAACTTGTGTTGCGAATACGTTCCTTTAAAATGGAAATAATTTTGCTTTCATTTTCATAACTGCAAATGACAAACACAAAATCTGACACTCCTACCAAAGACACTAATTTTGTCAAAATAGTATTACAAACCCAGGCATTTGATCCTGTTTGTTACTGTTATGCTGTGGATTAGTTAAGTTTTCAGTAGGAAACTGAAAAAGGGTTTGAGTCATAAAACAAAAACGCATACCAGAAAGCACAAATATGTTTCCTTTAGACAATTTCAAAGACATTTTGGGCAGCTGGTATGTAATGCTTTATTAAATACTTGCAATGAACTTGTTGGCGAGAATCTCTAGGAAAACTTTTCTGGAGAATTTAGGAAAAGAAAGCTGATTGAAACTAAAGATACTCACTTAGATGCTTGGATGGCTTGAATCCAGCCTACTCCAGGAGAACCTGGAATCCCAAAGTTACTTTGTTTCACTATATTGATAACACTAGTTTGAATTATGTTTTTATGCTTGAATTTCTAGTAGAGGGAGGGCAGATTTGAAAAAATGAAGGCAGAAAGCTTTTGATGGATTATATATATTTTACAGCTGTATCAGGTTTTGAGGTTTTGTTGTTTCACATAGTATTATTCTTCTTTTCTAGAAACCTTCTCATGGCTTTCAGAAAAACATGAAACTTGAAGTGGTTGACAAGAGAAATCCAGTATTTATCAGAGTAGCAACCATTGTAGATACTGATGACTATAGAATAAAAGTAAGTTTCTCTGTGTTATTGTACTGTTCTGCTTAAGTACCTGATGAGGACTTTGTAAAACCAAAATCCTGTAGTTGTAAAACTAACCATGGAAAGAAATGAGTGGTGGTGCTCTGTCCTGCTAAGCTTTTGCTCTTGCTTTTCACTAATTGGTATGTGCATAATTCCTTTGGAATGGGTTGTTTTATTGTCCTCTTAGATACTTGTGCTGAGGTGGGTAGTCAGAGAGCAGAGTTGAATGTATTGGAAAATTGCTTTGGGAATAGTTGATAGGAAACAATGTCAATTCTATCAGGAAATGTCATTATTTAATATCAAGTGTCAAAGGGCTGCTTTGATATTTGTATTAGGGACCATAAAATATTTGATCTGGGTTAATTGAATCTGTCTCTATAAGTTTCCAAGGGGAAGAGAGAGATATATGTGAGATGTGAAAGAGCCCTGATCTTTTGTCCTTAGTCAGTGATTTCTGTAAATCTGAGGTTTCTGTTAATTATGGGCTTTGGATTGGATTAAGCTAAGTTAACACATTTTTAATGTGTGTTGCAGAAATTGTGTACTTGAATTAATTTCCTTTCATTGTACAAAACTAGTTTTCACTCTGAAGGCCTTAAATGTTAGAAGGGCTAACATATACCAGATATCCAATTAGAAATTAAGGATGTGTGTGTTTGTTCAGATTTACTAGGCATACCTGTTATTTCAAGTAGGAGATGTAGCTGACATTTCGTTTTGAATCATCTGAATTAACTGCTGGTAGGAAGTCATCAGAACTGGTATCTTCACACTTACACATTTTCTACTTCAAGTTAGACCTGGAAACTAAGAAAAAAAAACAAAACAAAACCAACCAACCAAACAAAAAAACCCAAACAGAAACAAAAAAGAAATCCCAAAATAAAGAAAAAACCCACTCTAGTCTAATGTATTAAATGACAGGATTTGTAGCTTCTAGGGCAGTAATTTGACTCTATAGCATGTGTTGAAAGAGCTCTGTGTGTGTGTGTGTCTGTGTCTGTGTGTACGTGCATCCACACGTGCTCCTGAGAGAGCCAAGGGATTTACTGCTACAGAGGTCATGCAAGATATGCAGATATTTAGCTTTCATGAGGAAAAATGTGTGCATAACCCCTCCTGGTGCTGTACCTGCGAAGTCACATGCTTCATTTTCTCTTCAATTTCAACTCTTTATCTTGTATAGTCTGATTTTGGTAAAATTGTTGCTTGTATGATGGGGGAGATTGTTTGTTTTTTATACATAAATTCCATTTTTTTAGTCCTTTGCTTACTGCTCTGCTATTTTTAAATCCAGTTCAATCAGGAGATTTGAAAACATTTCGACTTTCGTGGGGGTTTTTTGAGAGATGAAAAAAGCAGAAATTCCTGGTTAAATTTAACTATTAATGTGAGAACTGCATTATTCCTGGGATTTGAGCCAGATAACACAGTAAACAACCACATGACATATGGTTGTTTACTCTTTACTTTAGTGAGAGTGTGCCTGGGTCCAGAATGTATTTTCAGAATGCACATGTATTTTCTGTGAAACTTAAATAGTTCTCTGAGAGTGACTTCTCTAATGGACATGTCATTTCTAGAGATTACTCAGGTAATCTGGTTTTATGGAGAATTTTCCTGATCTAAAGTGCACTATTCTCCTTTTTGTATTTTAGGTTCATTTTGATGGCTGGGATAGTATTTATGATTATTGGACTGATGTGGACAGCCCTGATATCCATCCTGCAGGCTGGTGTACGAAAACTGGCCACCCTCTTCAGCCTCCACTCAGTAAGGGAAACCACACTGTAATGTCATGGTGGTGAAGGGCGTGTGTGCTGTGCTACCTTTTCTCTCTGCCAGTGCCATTCAAAGAAGAGAAGCCACTAGGATACGCAAAATCATTGCAAATGTGATATTTTTGTGCAAAATCAGCAGACAGTAATTCATCACTTTTTAGTAGATGGCTTTATTGACCCTTACTGCTATGGAAATGCAAGAACCACAGTCAATACCTGAAGTAATGTAAAAGATCTGTTGTGTAAAATCCTGGCCCTCTCAAAGCCAGCACTGAAACTGCTGTGGCACTCAGTAGGGGTAGGGTATCACTCTTTAGATCCTTTGTTAACATCTCTCTTGATGGTTAATATGCTTTTTGGCTCAAAGGAGTGCAGAGTGCCCTGAGAAGGCACTGCTTTCAAATGCTGTGGCAAATCCTCAAGAACAACTAACTTCCTTTTCTTCTTCAGCTCAGCGAAGAGGGATTAATGGTGCCCACTTTGAAAATAAATCTAACAGAAGCATGGTACCGATAATAACACTGGATTTAGCAGCTTGCCCTCTCTGGGGATTTTGTCTTTCTTGTAGAAGTGGGAGAGGTTGCAGAGAGAAGAGACTTTTGGTAAATATATCCCTGTCTAGGGCACTGTGTTTCTGGATAACGGCAGTGAAATCACTTTAGCCAAACCTTGAACAGATGAGTTTTTAAATGAGTGCTGTTCTCTGAGATTGGTTTATATAGTGACTCTGAGGTATGGTTTACACAGGTGCTGAGTACTCACAGCTGCAACAAGGTCAGAAACGACTGTGCTTGGAAAATCAGAAATGCTGAGCAATGCCAAGTACTCAGGAAAAAAATCAATGTAAAATAACTGAGATAAGTCACACACAGTGTGAATGTGTTACCTGAAAGTCACAGTACCTCAATTCAATGTCTCTAAATGCCAAGAAGAAATGATTCCTATCCAGGGTATGATCAGAGTATATTCATTAGTTTTCTGAGCACTTCAGCAGTACAGTGATGACTGCCTGTTAGGAAGTTAATCATTCTTCCTTCAGAATCTGAATAGAGTGCCAATGCATAAAGTGAATAACGAGAAGACAGGATGCTGCATATCTGCTTCTTAATCTGAGATGTGCTGTCCTGTGTGCTGAATGAGCAGCCCAGTGGGAAAAGTAGTATGTGGCCACATAAATAAAAATTGTATCATATGGCAGAAGAGCTGAATACGATTGCGACATTTCTATTATGTAAGATTGATATATAAATGAAAAACTTAGCCTAGGTGGGAGTATAAAATATGTAAATTCATTTTTTTGGAGACATCAAAAGAAGCAAGGTATGGGTGCCCATCACATATAACATCACCTCCTCTAGGTGGTGGCTTAGGAGGCACTGTAGATCCCTTTTAGGATGTGACTGGTAGAAGTAACTTTCTGTTAAGCTACAAAAATCAGGATGGATGATGTGACAGGAGAGGAAGCTAACCATCCATTAAATAGGAGAAAAGTAATAATTTACAAAAACACTTATAAAATAGAATGATTACTGAATAAAATATTAATCCAGCAATGTGACTGTTTTATTACCATGTAGAACATTATAAAAATGTTAATGTTGTTTCCAGGTAAGTTAAAAGGCATTCCCAGACTCCTGCAAGGATTTGATGAGGAGGGGAGAAAATATTTTGCAAGACAGTTTCTGCCTCAGTCAGTATGATAGGACTTTCAACTATGAGGTTGAGATCCCTGTCATTCACATTAGAAGCTTTGTGTGAATGCTGTGCAACGTTAGCAATATTACTCTAGAGCAGTTCCCAGTGTTCATGTATTCACACTGTTTTCAGATGTAATTTAGTCATCATGAAGGATTATGACCTTTTTGATAGCAGTTAGGGAATTAAGAGCCAAGTATTGGTGTTGATTTTAACATTGTTTTACAGTGATGCAAACAGCACCTTCTCACATAAACACAGACAACCAGTTGTAGCTCTTTTAAGTTACATTTTTAAAGAGTTCAGAATTTTTAAGGGAAGAGAGAACATTTATAGGGAGCTAATTTTTTCAAAATCAGAACATCAGTAAAGCAGGACTTCTCTTTACAGAAACACCCTATTCAAATAACTCTTCCTCTGGGTCCACTTACTTGCCACATTCTAAGCATGATTTCTGCATAAAGGTAGAGAAGGTGAAATTCCCTGTTCTTTCAGCCATTACAGTCATTAAAGGCTATAGAAGTCTTTGGACTTCAGTGTAGTGATAGTTTTGTAATATTTGCATAGCTGGAACATTTGGTAAGAAAAGCTTTTAGCCTGCTCTAATCATACATAATAATTCTCTGTCTTTCATTATCCATCTGCGAGCAAGAATCTTTCATCTGGAAAAATATTTAAATAGCCCTTTTCATGTCTGTATTGTTATCTGTAGGGGGAGACACAAGTTCATGTGCTTTTCAAGAAGAGCTGGTACCAGAGGGGGACAGTGCACGCTTGCAGAGGCACAGCAAGTGTTCCCAGTGTCACGGACTGAAGCACAGCTGTCTCACTTGCTGTGAAACTGTGGCTTATATATTATGTGTGCTTGGGCCTCAAAGCTCCTTTTGGCATGCATCCTTTAATGTCTCCACAGGCATCATTGTTACAGGTTGATGAAAATCACATAGACACATAAATTCAGAGAAGTGAAGATGTCAAAAATGTCCTGATGGCTTGTTCCTTTTATTAGTATTTTCAGCCTTTGTTTTTACATCTTTTTTACTGGAAAACTTCAGCTAAAAAATGTCTAAGAACAGTACAGATTACAAACACATCCCTGTCTTCAGGAACAGGGATTGGGTAACTTACTTTTTTTGTGCTCTTGCAAAACAGCCAGGTTCCAACTAAATGTAGATAGTAGAAGAGAAGTTTGATGTCATGCAGCTCCTCCAAGATTTGTGTTCTTTATGTAGATGTAGTTCTGTTGTAGAGATTTACTCGCATGGAATAAAATTATTTCTCCAGTGGATTAGATTGTTCAAATCTCCATCATGCTTTTACAGAATGTATTATTAAAGTATTTCTGTTTACTTATTTCTTCATGCTTGCTACAATGCACTGGTATTTGTGCATATTTATATAGCTTTTAAATATTCGATCATTTCTGAAAATCTCGTTTGTCATTTCACTTGGCATGCAGGTCCGTTGGAATTGGTGGAAGCTTTAGAGCATGGAGGGTGTCCCACAGCAGGATGTAAGGGAGTTGGACACATTAAAAGAGCAAGACATATTGGCCATCATAGGTATGTTCTGTGAAACTGATTTTATTCTTTCAGTTGAGGGATGTGTGCAGATGGTTCTTTCAAATTGTTGTTCATAAGAAAACAGATCCAATCTGGAAAAAAAAAAAAAAGAAATCTTGTAAACCTAAATATGCAGTTATTTCAGTTGCCATGGTGAGCATACTGAAATAAACATTAGCAATCTGTAACTTCATTTCACCAGGGTGTGCTGAGATAAGATTTGTTGTACATTACTTTTTGTCACAATTGGTAGATTCAGTTACTCTGTATTTTGTTCCTTTGAGGATTCCTCCACTTGCTGCCAGATTGCAAAATGTTACAGACAGATATGTATAAAGCAATAACTTTTGAACCTTTTGAAGTATAAGGCCAGTGATTTTATTATGGCTTGGATGTTTTTGTTCTGCCTGCTTGGTAAGGGTAAGGATTTGCTTGTTGGCTTGGAACAATGCTAGAAGGGAAATTCCAATTGACATATTCCCAAGTGACAACTTGCTGCTTCTGTTTAGTGTTTCTAAAGATGCTTTGTTGAACACCTTCGGAAGTATAATACAGAAATATGGACATCCCATCCTAGAGAGTAGTTGATATTAACTTGGGAGAATGGAACTGGGGGGACAGAGAAACCAAGTAAATGGGAAACATTTCCCAAGATGAAATTTTATTATTTTAAAAATATTTACAGTGCGAGGTGAATCCAGACTGTTTCAGTAAGGGATGTACAAGTAATATAGTATGTTAAGTTGAGAATGAAGCACCATACATATCATCCTGTTACCTTTTTTGCAAATTTGAACTTCCAAAAGTTGTCATTTTTCCATTACACAGTCATAGAGTTCTCAAATATCATATCACTTTGTTCTTCCTGCTCTCTCATAAGGTTAGAGGACTGCTCTTTGGTTATTCTTTAAAGTATGTTTTCAAACTACCTTGATCCAGGAGTGAACTCTTTAATCTTTTCACATTTTTGCTGAGAAAATTATGTCCTATTGACTCAAATTATGCTACAAGGTGTTGCTGGTTTATCACCATGTGTTAAGGTCCTGACTAATCCCTATCAAAGATACCTGGCCAGCAAAAGTCACTGTATTACTACAGTTTGATATGCAAAAGGCATCTTCCACTGAGAATTCCTCCCTATCTGCAGCAGAAGCATTGTTTGTGCTGTTAGGAGCAGAAGAGCTCCTGATGCTAGGACAGGCTTCTCCCCAGGAAAGGAAACTGGATAGCTCCAGTGACAAAACTTGTTGCAGTATGAACTGTGGTGGAGTTGTTATGACACAGTATGCCACACCACTGTCTTGCAGACTATTTCACCCTATTCCTGTCGGCTTTTTCTGTCTGTGCTTGCTTGCTTGCTTTCTTTCTTTCTTTCTTTCTTTTTTTCTCTCAGTTTTTCTTCCTTTTCTTTTCTACTTTCCCTTTATTTCACTCAACAACTAGAATAACTCCTTAAAACATCAAGTCAGTCCTTAAGAGGTTATCGTCTGTTACTGTGTTGTAACCTTCTGCATTCATAGCATTAGTCCACTGCAAGTGTGAGCTAAAGTAGATTTGCCTAAAAAGCTTCCTGACTGCTCATCTGAAACCCATTTAATTTCATATTCTAGTAGATTTGAGTCTTGTATGATTTATTATTGCATCTAATCTGGGAGGCAGTAAATTCCAATTCCTTACCTCAGTTACTTAGAATCAGATGGACATACCATAGGTTTCAGCCCAAAGTTGAAATTTAAAATAAGAAAGAAAAAAAAGTAAATTTGTCTGAAAAGTTTTTCATTTATGATCTCTCTAAATAAACATTGGCAATAAAAGTTCTAATATTTTAGACAAAGGGATGAGTAAGAGCTGTATGTCTATTTACTTTGTTTAGCCTTTGCTTTTATAGCTACATTTTCCATGCTATTTAAAGGTTGTTATACTTACTCATCCTGAATATTAAGAAATGAAACAAACTCATGGCATTTCATTGTGCTTTTATTTTTATTGTATTCTAAGCAATCCTGTTATTTGCACATTAACTGATAGTTCTAGGGTATAAAAATATAAACAAGGAGATTTGTTGAGCATAAGACAGATACTTGCTGTTTCATAGCAAATAGATTTTACCAGTAAGTGTCTTATTCACTAGCTATTGATTTGCCCTCTGTGATGATATTCTAGTTTTGTTCTTGACTATTTCTGTGGAAAATTATGAGATTTGTTCTCTTCTGGAGCCCACAAACTTGAGGGTCCAGGTCTCCACAAAAAATCTAACATTGTACCACCACTTTTTTCCTGAATTAACAAAGAGATTTTGAAATTTGTACAATTTTCCACATCAGGTAGCATTCCCATGGCTCTTTCATCTTGGCAACCTTGAAATGTAATTAACCATGCTTATCTTGTTTTTGTGACGAGGTGCAACACATAAATGCCTGTGTGCAGAAAAGGTGATAATTTAAAATGCTAAGTAGTTCTGAAATAATTTTGAGAGCTTGTTCCTTAGGAATCAGATGAAAGCCTTGGTGATTAATTATATAGCAGTATGAAAGCATTTACTTTTTGGAAAAGTTGATGTTACTAAGGACTTGGTATCTATCAACAGTTGATCTAGGGTGCAGCTGAAACAGCCTGATGTACAGATTGTTAGCATTATGCAGATCACCTGCATATTTGTGATTGTGAATTGTGTACCCTGATGTTTAATGCATGCAGTAATGCTCAAGTTCAAGCAGGAGGGCAAAGAAGGTCGGTTGTTAGTAGTTCATTAGAGTTCAGAGTCAGTTCTTCATGAGTAAAGATTTTTGCCAGAAACTTCAAGCTTCCCATGCCTTATGTGTAAGTTGAAGTGAACTGAGGTGCTGTGGGAGAGGCTGTGTTGTACGACAACACATGTTGTGTAAACTTGGAAACCTCAGCTCAGCAGGAGGTCACATCTTTTTGTTCAGTGTCTGCTGAAGTAATTGGCAGCTGATTTTTGATACCAGTCTCAAGTTTCATTTTTTTCTTTTATGTAAGGTCATTGGCACCAGCCAAATCTGTCCTAAGGTGCTCTTGATTCAGGTTTAGACTGTTGAAGCAGCTTTCTCTTAAAAAATGAATGCTTTGGTGATAAACATTCACTGTAATTCATGAAAGGTATTTGTATTGCTTGTTTTGAGATCAGTTAAAAATGTTTTCATAAAATCTGGAATAAAGAGATCACTCAACCAAATCTACCAGCAGAAAGATAAAAGACCACATCTCTCAGATGCTGTCAGGATCTTTTCTCTGAAGGTTTCTTGGTAATCATATATTGCCACCAGTTGATGTGGTCACCTGGTCATAGGCTGCTCCAGACAGTCCAATCCATCCATTAGTCCAGTCTGGAGCTCTCATACAGCATCATCCCTTGGCAGTGCTCAGCAGGAACTTGCACGTGAAAGACACGGAGGAGCTGCTGTTGGTACCATTTCCAACCAGTACAGCTGAACCAGGAGACCTGTCTGTGGCTTTATACAGGTTTGCAAAATATTCCAAGTGTTCATAAAGACTAATAATTTATATTTAGAAGTACATAGTATGCAGGTTCTTAGACCTAAGAGAGTGCTGCCTTGCTCCTCTTTAGTTTAAGAGAGAATCCTGGCCTATGTTCCCTTCTGATACTAGGTGTTGCTGAGAGTATTCCGTCTGGTCTCTGTGCTTCAGAAAATTTTCATGCTGCTACAAGATAGGAGCATCTTCAAATGTCTGGAGATGACTAAGGTCCATGCCTATCAGCAGCCCAGTTTTATCCTCCTACCCTTGAACTTTACAGAAAAGAGATAGGTATGTAATTGCACCTAGAGATGGATATTGAGTGTGATAGACACACAGGTGGGATATGCTACTCAGCACTTCAGTTCCATCAGACAGTTCTGGAAAGGGCTGGTTATGTAAAACCTCTGACTTGAAAATCCCAGGCCTGTGGTCAGAATGGTGCATTGCCTTTTTCTCCCTTCATCTTTCATGATTCAGTAAGGAGAGAAACTTATTTCAAAGCTCAGTTTTTACTCAGCATATGCAGGGCTCTGGAAACAGTGGCTCCCTTTCCTGGGAGAACTGTGTCATGGACACACACACTGCCAGCCAGTCTGCTGTCATTTCAGCAGTGCCCTGCAGACAGCTAATTGTTGTGCTGTGCTGATCCTTCAGCATTTGAGATGGCTGATTGCTCTCGTGTGTGTGGGGGTGTGTGTGTGTGTCAGGTGGTATTAATGTGAGTGTTTGTTTACTGAGGCAGCTCCGATGATAATTGAGATCTTTGTGTTGGACTGGTTTCAAAGCTGTGGAGCAGTGCCGGGGGGTGTGCAGCCCTGTCACAAGAATGGCAGAGGTTTCACATTGAGTACCTGCTGCTGCTTTCACTTCCTGCCATTCTTCTGAGCCTCTGGCAGACCTTGGTGCCCTCAAGCCGAGGACATCTGATCATTTTGGAAACTAACTTCTGAACTTCTGCTGTTTTCAAAATGGTGTGCTAAAGCAAAATGTGAGCTGGAGCTGAAATCCAGGTTTAAGGTGACAGAAGAGTTAAAAATCCTTATTTAATATTAAATAACTTAAACATCAAGACTTCTGAGCCCATCTAGAGACAAGTTGTAATAAAAAGTTACAGTCCTATATAAATTGAATACTTCTATTATGTAGGAATAACAAGATGAATTTTTTTCATTCTTTGTAGTAGACAAGTTAAACTGAACTGAAGGCTGGAGGCATTGAGATTCAGGAGGATTTACTGATTGATCCAAAGCCATACACAGGTTCATTCATGCTGTGTTTTGTTGTAACAAGGCTAACTGTGGAAACCACAAGGGTTCTTTTTGTTGCCTCAAGTAACAGTAACATCAAAGGACTATCAAGTAGTTTTTAAAAAATGATACAGCAACTTGAGTGATTAATTGCAGAGAAAAAGTCACCTGAATCTAGTGTTCCAAAGCACTGTTAATATTATAACTATTGTTGACTGAAACTGTCATTCAGCTTCAGTTTTTCCAGAAAATACTAAAGGGAAAGGCAGTATATAAACAGGCAAGTTATAATAAAGGACTGAATTTTTAGGCTTTTTCTTAGGCGTTTTCTTAGGGTTTTTTGTTTGGGTTTTTTTTTATTATTATTATTTTAAACCTATTAGTGTTGTTGGTAAACGGAAAACTGCTGGAGTCTGACAATCATATTGTCAGATTTCATTGGGATGTAAGGCTTGCTTAATAATACACAGCTGAAGTTAAATACCACGTTGGTAGTGTTCAGTGTTTCCTTGTGACAGCCCTTTAACTGCTCAGAAACATTCCTCAAAACACCTCTGTGAGCTTAGGAAGCCAAAAGAAAATTATATGCTTTGCCCTGTAGCAATGGCAGAACTGAGATTAACCAATATATTCATGAATTTCTGAAAACTGCATTTCATCACAGTGGCATGTGTTTGTCACAGCTAGAACTTAAATCACACTAGCATTGGTGCCTTAAAACCTTTTTCTGAGCAGAAGCCTGTATCTTTTATCTTGTATTTATTTTGAAAGAGAAAAAAGACATTATTGTGATGCAGCAGCATAAGACATCTGGCAGAGGCTAGTCCTAAGACACACAACACCAGTAGGTTGAGAATAAATGTAAATAGACATATATAAATAGATTTAAAATAAAATGCCCCATTCTTCTTATGGGAAAGTAGAAATAAAAGGTGAATGCTCCAAGTTAATTTTTATTGGTATATTTTGTTCTATGTCTCTAAAAAATTTCATTAACACAAGTATACCATACTTCAAGTTTAGTGTTTTATAGCCAGTTGGGTGGCTTGACTCTGTCTGATTTGGATGTGTAGATAAAAAGTTCCTCAGAAGAAGGCAAAAAGATAACTGTTCTGTGCTTCATTGGATCACCTGGGCATATGGCTGCATGTCCCTTTAAAGCACTGTACAGACTGTTACACTGGAACCACATCTGCTTGGAGTAGCTTTAAACAGAGATCTCATCTTGATTAGAAAAACAGAAATTTTTCTGGTTTTTTTTCCTCCATAATTCAAGTTTAGCATAGCTACTCAAGGATTTTAAAATACTAATATAGTATTAGAAAAAGTTGATACTGTCTTGTTTTCAAATGAGCCAACTGAAGAAATCACACATGCTGTCAATATCCTGTCTTGATAATCCCAGCAAGGGCTGACTGACTTGGCCTTAAGGAATTTTCTTCTTTTATGCAAATGCTGGTGCAAATGTCAATTTCCACCAGCTTTTTGTTTATCTTGGTGACACCAAAATTACATCACCACTATTGGTCCAACCCCATTATAGGAGCTGTTACATACTGATTCTGAACCCAGAGCTTTGTTGGTAAAGGAAGGGGAGAGTGTACAGCATATTTTGAATTAAAAGGCCTTTTCCTTTTTTAATGTTGTGCTTTGTAGAAAGAAAACTATAGTGAAAGCTGTTGTTTTTCTATTAATTTTTGAAATATGGAGGTGGCAGGGCATATGACTGTCAAGGTAGACTTGTTTATATTAGACAGTTCTCTTTGGAAATCATGCACGTAACTATCAGTGACACAAATAAAACATTGCAGTGGTTTATGGAAAGATGGGTAGTTACGGTAGCTTCTTTCTTGAAAGGAAAATAAGCAAAATTGCAGAACATGGGGTTTTTTACCTTTTAAAATTATGGAAGTCATTGTAACAGTACAGATGAGTAAGAAAGTATAATTTCAGGATATCATTAATGTTGTAGCTCAGGAGCCACAAATGGAGCATCATATTTGGTACAGTCTGTCCAATGTCTTACATAGTTTTGGAAACTTGAGTGTGATGCTGTTCACTGTTGTGACATTTACATACTGTTCAGAGTTTAGGATATTATCATTGATGTGTTTAGTATGTGGTCTGTCTGACTAATCAGTTGAACATTGCAGAGCATTCTACTAAAGAAAAATCCTAGTTCAGCCCCATGTGTTTTGGTTTGTGTTGCTGTTTTTTGCTTTCCTGCTTCTTGTGCAAGTGCAGCCTTTCTGACTTTGGTACAACTTTCACACAAGTCATTGTATCAATATTTGTTGTCAAATTATTTCCCTAGCATGAGTGCAGGAAAATAGGGAGTGTTGAATGTTAAGAAAGACTGTAAAAATATCATAGTTTCTTAATGGAGTGTCACAAAATGGCATTTGCAAAGATGGGGCACTCACTGCAGTAAGGGAATGTGCACCGTTCCTTATGTTCTGCCCTTGAAATGCAGCTTCTGTGTAGACATCACATAATAGAAATAGCCTCCTTCACATAAATAAATAGCCATGGTAATATGAATTTATTTAGAGAGACACGGATATAGTCAAAGGCATCCCGTGTTGTATGTATAAATACCATTAAAATTGTGAGCGACCAGGCTAAACATTTATCAAGCAATTTTCCACAATGAATGTTGTAATAGAAATTAATACAATTTGTGTTACTCAAGTTGCTGTCAAAAGGAAATGTGAAGTTGAATTTCTTATTCAATGGATTTATTAACATTTTAAAGTATGACTACTTATTGCATTTTTTTAAATCTTCTTTATATTATTGCATCTACTCCTAATATAGTATTGTGTCGTTTTGTTTGAAATCAGTAAAGTGTCTGAGAATAACGAGTAATTTTTCTTCTTCAACTTCTAGTGCAGTCAGCTGTCCATATTCAGAGATGAACTTGAACAAAGAAAGCCTCTTACCTGACCGATTGAGTGGGGAGATGCCTGCAGCCAGTCCTATCCCCAGACACAGAAAAGTGGAAACAAATGAAAGATCCACCTCTCCTGTAATCAAGTAATTATGATTGGAACTATGTCCGTGACTAACAGCACTATTTTGCTTCTGTGTTCTCCGGTGTGATTTATGACCGTGCAATGACTGAATGCTTTCAGAAAGGCCTGCCTATTTATCTACATTCTCATTTACTGGAAAGAAAAATGGTTTTTTCAGTGCTTATCAAAAAGGTCATGGAGCTGTCAAAGACTGCTACTGATTTTACTGTCTATGGTTTAACAAGAGTTCAGTTTCATCTTCAGTGTAACTGTCTAGACTACTAAGTGGTTAATTGGAATTTAAAACTGAATGTTGACCAGTTGGTTTCACTTTAGAAAACTATTTCGTTGTGTTTCTTTTGTTTGCTGTAGTGGCATTATTGATGTGACAGTAAATTAATGTAGCTCTTTGAAGAACAGCACTATTCTGTCATTACAGTGGGAGTGGGGAATCAAATTACTGGGACTGAGTTTTGCAAGAGTAATGCTGAACTCTGTAGCTGAAGCTTTTAAACAGAAGCACTGGGGAAAAACAAAGGACTGTGATACCAGGATGATTATTTTCAGATGATTATTTTATCTCAGAAATTGTGGATACTGATTCCTGTGCTTATTTTGGACTATAGGGAAAAATAAAGAATTTAAGAAGGAAAGGAACAGAGGCTTTCCCTTCTTTTCAGGGGTTACATTCATGTAAACGTGAAAGTGTGAGTGGTGTGAAATATGAAAATGTGAAGATTTCCAGTTCCCACTGTAATGACCACATATATTCAATAGATGGTATTTTAAATTGCCTTCTCAGAGACAGTTTCAGCTTCATGCTTTAAAACCCAAAATGTTCTGCTGTCTGAGAGTTCTGCCTGATTTGATTGTTATAAACGTAGGGTTTTAGAAATCTGAAGTGACTTAATTACTCCCTGGCAAGTGGCCTGGATACCATGACAGTGAATCCAGTAGCACTTTGAGCAAAGTCCTCAGTGGCAGGGACTGTGTTAGGTGGTGCTTTTTTCATTGTCCCAATTAAGAGGCTGCATAGAACATTGTAAAGGCTGGACAGTCATATGTTATGGGAGAGAAGGGATAGGAGGAAAATAATACCTCAAAGTGCTCTTGTGTTACAAATATTTGAAGTGGATAGCTTATTATCACAAATAATATTAGACAAATTCTGTTCCTGTTGAAGTGCCTAATCATTTTACCATTGACTTAATGCAGTAAAGAGTTCTTTATTTTGATTTCTGAAAACACCAGATATACAGTTTTGTTAGTGGCACGTAAAAAATCTTCTCTTGTGTTTCTTGAACGAAAAACCACCTTGGATGTTTTCAGTTGATTTTTTGTGCATAGGGAAAATAAATTAAACAACAGCTTAGCTGCTTCCAGTTTTAAACATCTTTTTAATTTGCTTTAAACAGTGACAGAAAATGCCCCAGCCCTGGTCCTGTAGGTATGAAATCTTCACCTCACAATCGACAATCTGGGAAAACTATACCAGAAACAACCAAGCTGGAAGATGCAGAAAATAAATCTCCTTGCAAGAAGCCCCTGTTATGCAATGTGAAAGAAAAGAAGGCACCTGGGTAACTCTCTGTTTCTTTTGAAGCACTGGGTGTTTGGAGTCGGTTTAAAATGCAATTTGCCAGGGAAAGCAGTCCAGTGATGTGTCTGTGGAATTCTTAGAAGCAATGGGGAAGGAGATGGAAGCTCTTCAGCTCTCTCTATCTTAGAAATAGAAGAGGAGTATCACAAGGTGTATAAGAAATAAGAAATACCTGTCAGAGGAGAGGAAAAATACAGTACAGTTACTGGAAATTGAGATCCTTCTTCCTAGGTTTGTGTCCAAATTATTTTATATAAACAAATATGTACAAACATGGAAAAATTAGAATTCTTTCACTTTCAGAATCTGGCATGCATTTTTGACAGAAAATCACATGAGAACTTTTTTATACCATAAATGCTATTCTCTAGTGCAAGTTTGGAAACTATCTTTGAAATTAAAAATCTACAGTTACAAAAATATAAAAGTGTTTTCATGGGGATATGTGAGGCAATAGGATTACCTACATTTTTAATTAGTTACAGTAGCGCTACATTGTCTTATTGACTATTTTCAAACAGAAATAGATGACACCCTGGAATAAGATGTGTCATTTGTTACATATTTGCATGAGCTGCAATATTTTGTGTTCATAATATATGAACTATGGTAGCAATAATAGTGTCTTGAGAGACAGAGTTAGTGTTATATGGCAAATAGCCCACAGTAAAGCTGATGATTGAAATGGAAGCATTTTGTTAAGAATTAGACTTTGGTGATCTTTATTGGTACCTTCCAACTCAGGATAATGAACAGCATTCACTAGTCACACTCCAGTGAATTTAAACAGCAAAAAAAAAGAAGATGGCTTCAAGTGTACTTTTTAAATAAACTTTGTTAAAAAATAGTTGCAATTCATAATTTTAACCATACCTACAGTAAATTCTTTTTAGAAATATACTTTGGCTTTACAGACTACCTCTTAAGATTAATCGAAGAAAAAAAGATTTTATCTTTCATTTTTTTAGAGGGTGTTACCTTTAGAAGATTTGAGATAACCAATACTTGTGCGTTCATTGTGTTGAGTCAGTTTCATTAAGAGAATGTCTTGTGCCAGCTTTGAGCTACCCAGAGACTTTGCAGCTTGTATTTCAACTATTTGAATACACTGATGACTGCCTGCATTTTATCATCTACCTTTCCTCATTCATTATGTATCCAGCAAAGTCACAGAGGACTTTCAGCTGAATAATCTCCCTTTGAAAGAGGCATGAAAAATAGTGTTCACAACATTAGGTATAGATGAACTGCTGGGGTTATAAAATATTGAGCATCTGCTTATTGCAATACCCAGTGGATCTTTTTAGATGTGTATTCAAAGTACACATGCATAATTGAAGACATAGATACACACACTTGTGTGCTCTTTAGTTGCTGAGCTCATAGTGTGAATTTAATTATGTTTGACTTCAGTTCAATTGTGTATACCTTCGTATTCAAAGGTAATCTTTTGTTTCATAGAAGTCTTTCATTGAGCAACCAACCGCAAACGATCCCAAACAGGAGTTTTATTTTATTGTGTTAAATCTAAGTGGTACTCAGCTAATCTCTTGTTCCACTTACTCCCTTTC
>VWYP01026914.1:2899-48041 GCA_013400435.1 Pycnonotus jocosus | reverse complement strand
CCACTTTCTCCCTTTTTTTTTTTTTTTTTTTTTTTTTTGTTAGCTCTCTATGCATGAAACAATTATACTAGAAAATTTTAGTTTGCAAAAATATAATTATGTACATAAATACTGCGGTGTGTCCCTCTGGAATGTTCCTGAGATTAAAAGTCACGATAAAAATCACATGCCTGTAGCATATTCAATTTTAAAGTATCTTCAGAGTAGCAAAAGAATTTCACTGTAATAAAAATTCCATTCTGGAAATCTTTACAGTGAAGGAAGCTGAACACTCAGGCTTGGGAATCAAATTATACTGGCTCTAAAAAAAAAAAAAATCAATTTCTCTTCCAGCCTCTTCCCCAAAACCTTCAATTCATGATACAGTCATGTTTAACTAATGAGGTAAAATTTCTGTATGTGTGTTGCTGTGAAAATTGCCCTCAACAAAATAGGGAGGTATTTGTTTGATCACAGGATTTGGTGATCTCTCTTCCTTGTGTTGAGTTACAGCTGTCATTTCCTTTGCTTTTGGAATTAATTCCACTAGTTACTTTAGCATGTTGCTTTAGAAAGTTTTCTGTGTTTGTGGAGCTTGGAAAATAAGTTTTAAGTTAATAAATCTTTCTGAGGAAGATACTGTGGAGAAGTCCTTTGTTGCAAAAGAAGTCATGCCTGCTCTATGCATTCCACTGGTTTTGGTTGTCATACCATTATTATTTGTGTCCTGTCATACTAAAAAGGCTGGATTTCCTTATCTGCAGTGTTCATTTTGCACCATTAGTAGTGCAGTAATTATATTTTTGTTGAAGTCAGTGAGCTTGAGGCTCCAAATTGATATAGTCACAGATGTTTTCTTGTATATAATATATAAATTGTATTTAACAGTATAAATGTAAATAGTGGAATTAAGCATGTCTGTTTCATCTGTGGATTTGTGTTTTGAGGTTAGCTTATCTTGATGCCTAACAAGGTGTTGGGTGTGCAAAGGTTAGCTTTTTATGTGTGATTTTGACATTTGTTAAGGTGTTCCGGTTGACTCCTTCTGTGACAGGTAGTAAAGCATCAGTTCATATAGTAGTGGAATTTCTTGTAATCTTGACTCTAACAATCATTCTGTCTGGTGCCTATTTTTAGAAAATGCTCATTATGTACTTGGTACTTCCAAGTGCTCTGTATCTATGATGGTTTAGTAGGAATTGGACAAAGTGTTCTGAAATTCTTAGAAAGTAGAAGTAAGTAGACACATAATGTCAGCAAATTCCTATCACTTCACATCTGTAAGAAGCCAGGAAATACCAGGAAATGCATCTGGAAATGCCTTCTGAAGGCAGAATTTGAAAAGGAATTTCCCAGGGCCTGACTTTAAGATGGAAATGTGCACACCCCGACCTTGAGAAATTCTCTTACTTCCACATCTCTTGCCCAGTTTTTCTTGATAGTGGGAAGACATAAGACATTCCCTCGGCAAATTCTTGGGCTGGCAGAGCTTAGGGAGTAGCTGGATAAGAAGTGATGCAAAAGCAGATGCAAAAGGAATACAGATATTTTTGGTGGGATTATTAGCAGCTGCACAAGAGGGTGTCAGTAATGGTACTGACAAGGAGTTGATGCTGGGTAGAGATGAATGTTGGGCAGAGGAAAAGGAGTAGATGTTGAGACAGCTCCTGAAAATGGAGCTGTATATGTGGGTTTCACTCTTCCCATCTTCTAATGTGGACACATTAAAATACACAAATAAATGCCTTCATTTGTGTATTTTTCAGTTTCAGTTATTAAATGAAGTTGGTATGGTTTACATAATCTTTCTACACTATTCTTAGGCCTTCTTTGTAAAATTCATGTCAGTAGTCATGCCATTCTGTGTAAGCCAGAAATAAGATCCTCTTTGTTTCTTTATTTTATAATGATACAAGCATCCTTTATGTGGGAATCCTGGCGTGTTAATGGTATTGCTAGCAAGAGATGTCATCATGCTTAGTGATTTTTATGGTGTATTAATAAAAATTGAACATCTTATTTTCCTCAGTGGAGTACTACAAACAAAGGACGCCATAAAGCACAAAGAGTGTGAAGATGAGGAGACAGAAAATAAGCTGCTCATTTCAAGTGAAATCAAAGGTAAATTGGCATTATTTTGTTTGTTTCAAACTAATATCTGCAGAAGTGAAGAAGTGTGATGTCCCTTGAAATTCTCATGAAACTGTATTAAAACTTATTTCCCAAATTCACTATTCATGTCCAAAAATTTCTTGACAGCAACACTTTTAGCACTGTCTCCTGATTTGGGACAAATTTGGAAGGGAACTTCCAATGGGATGTTCACTAAAGGGCAAAATTCAGCTGCCCTTCCCCCTACCCATTCAGGTGATTATTTTATCTTACCTTCATCAAAGGCTTTTCCAAGGACTTCATTACAATTGTAAGGATGAATAGTAATACAAAATGAATAGTAATACAAAAAAATCTCACTTAAATGATGTTCTTCCACTCTTTTAAAAACAGTTTATTAAACCAGTCTGAATTGTGAAGATATAACATTCACTTACTGCCTTGAAAACATATTGAAAGTTAAAGCGTTTACGCATTACAGACATAATGCAAAATTAAGGTGACATACTTAACCCATCCTCAGTCCTGTTGAGGGTGATGGCCAGATTGTGGCTCCTCATTGGTGAGACAGGAAAGTTCTCTAATGGTCTCCAAAGATTTCTTCCAACTTGGACTTTTCTTCTGTTCACTGATATTGTGTGGTTGTTATATACTGCTGTAGCAAAACTCTTGGCTGTTCACAGATCCAGTTGGACAGATTGAAGCAGCTGTTCATTAATATTTTTTATCCTCATTGTTTAGAAATAATACAGCACAAATCCAGAACATCAGAGTCTCACATTTGCTGATTTTGTCACGTGTGGAACTTTGTATATCAGGTTTGTTATTAGGCTGAATCAGTGCATTGTTTCAGTGCAGCTTTTGCTGCAATAATTTTATCAACTGATACAAGGTCCATGCAAATTAAGTGTCTTAACTTCCTAATCTTAATTCCTTGTATTTTTTAGATTATTTTCTTCAGATTTTTTTTTGTGCAACAACAAAACAGTTTGTAAGGCTTTCATCAAAATTCATAGGAATTGAGTAACTCTGATTCTTTAAGAGCTACATGTCTTACCTTTTAAGTGAGCTCATATCTGCAAAACCCAGGAAATTCTTTGAGACTCGTAGAGCTTGCATAAGATAAAGTTAAGGTAGTGGTTTATTTTTAATTATTAACCTTTGATGCATTTTTTTATCTTAAGACATAATTTATCTGCCAGTACTTTTCAGTACTGAAGCACTCTGGTGAGTGTGAAATTTGAGAGATTCCATCTATTGCAGGAGCTGTGAAAAAGCTGTTTAAGTGTTTTGAAACATGGTATAGTTCAGAATTCTAGAGAAAATGAAGCATTAAAAGAAGCAAGTCTCTAAAGCAAATAGACGAGACCTTTTAGTAATTTTAACTATTTTGTTTCAGCAGGAAGGAAACATGCAGTTTTGATGCTAACCTTTGCATTATTTGACGCAAACAAAAAAAAATCAAATAGTTGGAAGCATTTTAAATTGTCTGGGATTGTTCTTTCAATTCTAAGAAAACTGGCCTGATTTTGTGAAGCATTTTGAGTTTGACAAAATTGACTGTTTGGATAAAGTTTTCACCAACAAGCTCTGCTTACTAGGTTCTTGCATAGTTAGATTTAGGAAAATAAAACATTTTCTTACATTATTCTCTGGAAAAGTTGTCCTTTTAAAACACATAATGTTGTGTTATTATGTGTTTAAGTAGGATGGCACATTAAAGCTGTAAGATGAAAATGGATCATTAAGTTCTTGAAATCATAGTCATGGAAATTTCAAGATAAAGTAATTGTGAATTTGTGAACTGTCACTGTTGGTACCTGTATTGGTTGCCCTGGGTTTTTTGGCATGTCACTTACCTTGTTATTCTTAAGCCTTCTTTTGCCATGCTCACTTGACCACTTCCCTACTGATAACTTCATAAAATGTGTACTGCTGTCTTCCCTTTGTTTGGAGAAAGATTATTTGGAGCTGCAGAACTCCAATGAAATCACTACTGCTTCATACTAACTTGTTTTATGGGCATAAATCTTGTGCTTAAAAACCTTATATATGCTAAGAGCTAGACTCATGCAGGAGGCAATGAGCAGTGTATGCTCTCTCATTAATGCTAGAAAGTATGTGCCACTTGTCTTCTTTGAAATGTAAGTTTATATTTTGATCTGTGGTAACTCACTAAGTAGAGATGAACTATCAGAGAGAAGGATAACAAAGTGGCATGAAGTAAGCAGAGCAAGGTAAAGGCAGGTGGGCTGATGGTGAAGCAAAATGTCAGCAAAGATCAGAACCTAAACATGGTTTAGGTTTAAAAGTGTGAACTTTGTGCATCTGGCTGCTA
Source organism: Pycnonotus jocosus (assembly GCA_013400435.1). NCBI lineage: Eukaryota > Metazoa > Chordata > Aves > Passeriformes > Pycnonotidae > Pycnonotus > Pycnonotus jocosus. The sequence goes on along the minus strand of VWYP01026914.1, from coordinate 43,612 downwards.
TGTTGCGGAGCTGGCAAGCAGATTTTGTTTCTTCACTTGAATGGTTGGAGAAGCTGTTTGTGGCTCTTTGATGAAACTGGCTAATCTCTGGTGCACCTCAAGTTATTCTTCTCCTAAATGTCCCAGTTGAGACATAACTTGGAATATATCTCATATTCTCTATGGCCCAGATTGCCTCTCTTTGGGAAGCAGGGCTTGCAAAATGATAAATATTCCAGAGCATGAGAGTAGGGAAAATTTTCAACTGTCTGGTATTAGAGACATATAGACTGTAGCCAAAGTGATGTGGATTTCCTGATACGAGGTTACCCACACTAAATCTAAATTTCCCTTTTTTTGGTGTTGTGCCACAGGGGTAGGGACTTTTATTTTTAATTTTCTCCATCTAGTTGAGCAAACTGGCACTTTACATGCTCTATTTGTGATCTTTGCCTTACCTGTGAGGCAGATGCTGCACAGACTGATAATGCTGCTCACTATGCCTGTACCCATGTGCTGTTGTGTGTGTATATGTGTTTAAATGTGTGAATACAGGGTGTGATGTGTGTGGTATTTTCTTCACACAGTATTGTAGTCTGTTATTTATGTTGCAGTATCAATTGCATGTTTTGTGAATGAAAGGAAATGTATTACATGTTTTGTGAATGAAAGGAAAAAATAGCTGAACACTCATATTTTCAACTGTTAAAGAGATCTTGTCTAGAAGGAAAAGATCAGAGAATAAGGATGGGGAGGGGATTCAAGGAAACAATTAGAAAGATAATGTTCAGTAAAATATGTTTTACATTCAGCATAGTTACTACCTGACAATACACGTTCCTTTTTCACTGAGATTTTTATTAGTATTAGAGGCTCTAAGGAGCATTTGTAAAACAACAGTGAAGTGTAAAAAGACATTTGGGAAACTCTCTTTGAAGAATGAGAGTATAATGGTAGTAAGATATTAAGGAGTCTATTTTTAAAAAAATTAATGAGTGGGCTGGCATTGCTAACTAAATGGCTTGAGAGTCAACTTCAGAATAATAGGTATTAATACGAAATGAGGATAAATCTTGAAAGTAACAAAAAAGTTAGGCTAGAGGAGCAGAACAACACAAGCAAATGTAATAACATCCTATATTAGGTGTATTATAGACCAGCCCCACTGTGCTGGCAAAAATCCATAATAGGAATTTGTGCTCTAGTTGTTGGGCACAAATGTGTGAAAACTAGAACAGTAAGGATTGAGAGTACTTGGAGTTAATAGCAACTTCTCAAAAATGAAGAAAGAATGGAACTGCAACAGAAATGAGCAATCCAAACAAAAATAGCATAGGGATTTGTGAGTAACTGCATAAACCATGTGGTTAAGGAATATTAGGCATTAAGAGTGTGCTTTGTTGGCTATCCATTAAGAAGTGAAATTCAGAGGTTTTCCACAATTTTAGTTGGCAGCTGGGAAGCACTTGGGCCTGCGTTCAGATAGCAGGCATAGTGCTTTTGCACTGCTAGTGGATCTAAATGAACAGGGATGTCATATGCAGTTTGACATCATTAGAGGCATGACTCTTCACTCTTTCCTGCTGCCCACATCTGCAACTGCTGCTTTTCTCCAGACAACAGCAGCATGTGTCTGAAGACACCCTCCCACCAGTACATTACCTTTGGGGGCAGTGGAATGGGAGATCATTCCTTCCATTATGGATCAGTGAGATAAAAAGCAGCACGGAGGAGTTTAATGTTATTTTCCAAACAAAGCATTCAGTTGAAGTGGAAGCAGAAAATTTGCAGACATTTGCATTTTTTTCTCAGAAGAACTGAAAAACATTTTGTTGTGGATGAGCCATAAATGTTGTGTGGGCTGGAACTGTATAACTGATTCACTTGGAATTTTGTAGCAGTGCAGTGCTGCTTTTGATTTTCTAACAGTCCAACCCCAAAATTAAGTTAATTCTGGTATTGCTGTACTACTATTAAATGTGGGTGTGATTTATTTTACCAAAATATTTTAAATTGTTTGACCTGTGGTGTGTTTTTCTAACAGCTCTGATGGCATGAAATTGTGTTGTGTTGAAAGAGACTTCTTCCATATAAGAGCAGTTATATTTATAGAGAGCCAATATAATGATAGTCATACTAGTGGAAGAGCAATCATGGCACTTCCAGTTCTGGTATGGCATTCATGGCGTTGCGCTATTCAAGCAAAACTCTGCAGCTTGTGTAGGGAGGCCCATGAATAAAAATGAATGTGCTTTTACTGTGACTGATCTCATCATCAACTGAGGGATTTAATTCTTGTTTCTTGCTTCCTGTTGCTGAAGATGTTGAAGAGCCCAACACTCAGAGGCTTCTCTCTCAGCCAGTTATCGTGTCGTCTAAGTTGCAAATCCCTGGCCTACCCTTGCGCTGGGAACAGCAGAGCAAGCTCCTTCCAAGTGTAGCTGGGATCCCAGCCAGTAAAGTTTCTAAGTGGAGTACAGATGAGGTAGGTTCCCACTTTGTCTTCTGTCTTATTACCACTGTCCTTGAAGGCTGATTCAGAGCTTTAGATTATCCCCATGGATTAAGAATAGTACATGAGTACTCAGAGGATTAGACTCAGCCAGACCTAATGTAACTGATCCCCAAAATGCTCATTCTGCTGCCATCGAGCCCCAGAAGCAGAAATATTAATTCATATATGTATTGATACAGATAAATATGTGTATATATAAAAAAACATATTCACTGGTATTGTCAAGAGAAGTGCTAAATGTACAGCCCAGCATATCAAGTGCTTGTGAGTCTCCACTACCAGCATTAGTCCCCCACGCAAACATTCTGGAAGAATGGTGTAGGGGTCTGCATGAAGCAAGAAGCTATTCCTGGTCCACAGTTTAGATGTGGCAGACTGCTTTGGAGAGTGGGAATATAGTGCAGAGAGGAACTGTATGGATGTGGTCAGGCCATAACACCTGATTTTAAGATCAGAGCCTCTGTTCAGGTATGTAACAATGCTTGGACAGACAGAATCTTGTCATTGCTTTACTTTCACAAGTACCTGTGACTGTTCTCTGCACCTGAGGCAGTTGGATCTCATTTAATCAGAGAAAAAAAGAACCATGACTCTATGCACTTACAGAAGAAGGTGGAGCACCTAATATGAGACTGTAAAAACAAGAGCTAAAAGACTTTTATGATTGCCAGCCTTAAAGACTATCTTGAGAAAACATGAGTCTTACTAAATCTTTTGTTGTGTACTTTGGTGGCAGGTCTCTGAATTTATACGAAGTTTACCAGGATGTGAAGAACATGGCAAGGTGTTTAAAGATGAGGTGCGTGAATTTTATTTCAAAAAGACAGAGACAACAAAGCTTGGTAGAAATACATATAAATTAGTAGGATGAAGTGTATGGAATCATAGAATCATCAAGGTTACAAGAGATCTTTAAGATATTAGGCCTAACCCTCCAACCCAGCACTATCCCTGCAATCTCTAAACCTTATCAACCAGCACCGGATCCATATGCCTCTTAAACTCTTCCAGGGATGCTGACTCTACCCCCTCCCTGGGCAACCTATTTCAGTGCCACATTGTTTAAAGTCAGATGCAAATGTATGGTAGATTAGGTTGCTTTTCAGGTCATGAAGTAGGAAGAAAGGAAAGAGAAAATCAGCCAAGTGTCGGCCAGGTGTTTTTCCAACTTTTTTCCTGGCAATTGAAATTACTTAAAAACTTTGTGACTTACTACTGTTCTCTGTTGATCTGGTTGGACAAAATTTATAAGCAAGTATGTTATTTTAGTTTCCAAGAGTGCTAAAAAGTAAAACAAAGCAGAACAGTGGTTCAAGGTGACTATCTCTTAAAACTCCTTGCGTCTTGTCGATCACATTTAGCTATTGATGCTCTTCCTCCTGATATAGCCAATTTATGAACAGGATTTAACTGAGTTGGAAGTGAGAAGATCTGAAGGTTCTGATGAGTTTCAAAGGAGCATGTACTCACCTTGTGAGCATGCCAGGTGTGAATTTCTGTCCTCTGAGAAGATCGTTTTTCCAGAGTTGTCATTAGGAATGGATAGGGCTTTTAGATACATTAGGCCTTATAAACTAGGTTGTCTTATTTTTTTCTGCACAGAGGTTTGTTTTTCCTGTTAATGCTTAGCCTCAAGAAGGCAAGTCTGATCACAGATGCCAGAGTGAATACTTCATGTGCTTATCCCATCCTAGCCAGAGGACCTGAATAGGCAGAGTCAGCCAGCCTTTCAAGTGAAGAATAATTGTGGTACTTAGACTTGAGAAGGCACCTCCTGAGGAAAGTGCATACACATGGCCCTGCTAATCTCCTGCAACAGAAGTTTTCAGGCTGTGCTGTAGACTGTAATGACTATTACAACTGCATATCAAAAGACTGATACCTCTGGGCATTTGGCACTTGCCCAGATGCTAAGCATTTTACTATTCAAGCCTGGATCTCCCCTATGTCACTTAGGGTGTCTCATCAGTGAATTCAGAAGTAAAAGTTGGCATATTGCTAATCAAGTCAGCCAAACAGCTAGTGCCACGGGGATGTTGAATCCTTAACACTTTCATTCTCAGGTATGAGAAAATACTTCCCTTCTCTAGGATTCAGCCTCTCAAGCTTTGTCTGTGGCTAGTAAATTAAACCTCTCCCACTGAAGTCATTGAGGCATGAGCTGGCTGACATCAGTAGGTGGAAGATGCTGGTTCAAACTTCTGCTATGGAAATTAACCCCTCACCCTGCTTCTGTTAAGATGCTTCAGCTTTTTATTTTGACAGCCCCAAGGTCACACACTTCAAGTTCTGAGCCCACCAAGTCTGGCTTTGTGTATGAAATTAGTAGAAAGTAATTGTGGGTTTACCACATGGTGGTATTCTGACTGGAGTGTTCCTCAACTTAGAGTGTTGGGGTGTCCTTTGCAGCATATCTGATTCAGAAAACTTGTTTCCTAGCCCTATAGAAATTTAGACTCTTTTTATCTCAGATTCATATCTTTATGGCTAAGCTGGGTTCCTGATTTAACCGCAGTTGCATTTTATGTATAGCTATCCAGCTTTGGTTCCACTGAAAGTTTACCTATAGATACCTAAGTGATCTATAGGAAATGTTGGCCCCATTGAAGCCCCTGGAAGTGAAAACTCTGGGGGCTCTTCGTGTTAGGATTTAGCACTCCTCCTGAGAGAGTGATTTGCTTACAGGGTAATGTTAATTTGTAATGTTTAGTAAAATATCAACACTACAAAGAAAAAATATTCTGTGTTTCGAAATGTTCTGTTTGTGTCAAAGAGGCAGTTTTATTAGCCTGGCCCCTGTTTTCATGTGGGATCAAATTCATTTCAATTTGCAGTTTAGTGAGCAGAGAAGTGGTGGCCTGAAGGGGATTCCAGCTCTGTAGCTGGGAGTGAAATCCAGAAGCTTTACCTATGGATGCTTGCATAAAAGGAATAGCTAAGATGTTTAAAGCATTGCTGTGCTTCAGTATAGTTGAATTATACTTAATTACCCACTTTACTTTTCAATAGGCTTTATATTGTCAGTATGAAAATAAGAACTGTTTAGCTAAAAATTAGCCAGAGGCTTGTTTTCAATCAGGAAGAAGATCATCCTGTTCTCTTGGACTAGCTGAAATGTCTAAAGGTTGAAATCAAAGCTCTCCTGAAAACATTTGAAAGTTGCTTGTATTCAACCAACTTTGTTTGAAGTTGCTGGGGCTTTTCATTTTTTCTGAAATGTTTATACTGCTGCTCTGTCAGACCTATTAATAGCTTTGTATGTTTTTCTTTTAAAGCAAATTGATGGAGAAGCATTTCTGCTAATGACCCAATCAGACATAGTCAAAATAATGAGCATTAAACTGGGACCAGCCCTAAAAATCTTTAATTCCATTCTGATGTTCAAAGCTGCAGAGAAAAACTCACACAATGAACTTTGAAGATAATGGAAAATGTGCACGAACCAGCTTTCTCCAGTGGAGCTCATGTTTTATTCAAAGCACAAAGACTCACTAGAAGTGTTGAGTAAGGACTCTCAGAAAGGAAGAAACTTAAGTTCAGCACTGGTGGACTATTTATATTCTCCTGGAGCCAGTAGACATCTGAATCCTTCTGGGAAGTGTTCAAGCTTTTGAGAAGGTACTGTGTAACAACCGAGTCAGCTGGTCTTATTTACCAAACTAATGGCGCTAATTCTCCATGGATGGTTAGGATCCCTAACTCTCTCTGGACATCAATGAAACCTTCATTAATTATTTATGCTGTATTATATAAGGGAACGTTCATATTTTCTAAGGATTCTTGAATTGTACTTCGTGTACCCATTTTACTTTTCAGAAGCTTTTACTTCATTTTATCAAAATAAAAACTGATCAGCCAAAAATTAGGCTACAGGTAGCCAGATGAGACTGTTATGGCTAATGTGTATTTGTGCCATAGTTTAAAAATGAAACACTTAATGTTACATATGTGACACTTTATGCTACAGCATATTACTTTACAGGTAATAAAACTGTCTGTTTGCTTGTAACAAAACAAACCTTGTTGGGGTTGAAATTATAATGCTTTTTTGATAACTGAATGTTTTTACTTTTGCACGATTACAAAAATGTTACGTGAGTTTTGCCACCAGCATCTTTAATGTATTTTATCAAAAGACCAGTATAGAGAAGGCTGCAACTGAAAAATAAAATTTGACTTCATAGAAAACTTTTTGTTTATGCTGCACAATAGAGTCCCAGCCATTTACATGGAGTTTGCTACAGTCATTCAGAACATGGAGGAAAAGAGGAGTATTTTGAGTCAAGGAGATTAGCAGAAAAGAAATTACATTCAATTGTGTCTGCACTTCCCAGTCTTCAGCATAGTTACCACAACAATGGAGAAAAACTGTGCTCAAGCTAGGACTGCTACCCTGGTTTCGTATTCAACAGAGCTTTGTTTTCCCAGTGGTGGGAGAATTATTTTACCCATCACTTTGTAGCTGAAAACTCTGATTTATAAATGAAGAAGGCATAGGGGGAAAGGCAAAAAGCAGGAGGAAAAGGATACTTTAATGCATGTGGTGCACCAGCATTGGTACATCCTAGGTGTAAAATACATGCCATTCACTAGGTCACAATCAGGCTGTGGATGGCACCAGCAGATACCGAGGTGAGGCAACCTCCTTTCTGGGAGGATTATGATAACGATTTGTCAGGGAAAGGCGTTGCACTTGGTACATATACACACAAGATGTAAACCAGATGCACTTTATATGAGAGAAAGCCTAGCTACCTGGATACTGAGGACTGCTCCAGAATGCTACTTTGCAAGAAGAGGGAGAAGAGTTGGATCAGGATTTTTGGCAGCCCTGTGTTTAGTGCTGCAGTGGGCAGTTGCTCAGCTGCAGAGCTGAGACCAAACAGAGCATTTCCCTTGCACAGAGCTGGGAGAATTTTACATCTTCCCACAGATTTTGCTAGGCTTTTCTTTGGCTGGAGTTCTTAAGTTTTCACTCTCTGTGTCCCTTCCAGATCGTGTAGGTGACTGGTACCTGCCATAATATGAGGTGAAACAGGGTCAGTATTAAGTAAGTTGCATTGCTCTGTTAATTTCCTTCCATAGCATTGCATAAATAATATTTTTACATTTTGTTCAATATGTGTACGTTCAAATTGCACTCTTATTGTACTACAATACAAATAAAACCTGAACTGGAGCCTCTGTTACCTTTGTGTGTGCCCAGGATTCTCAGATGAACCTAGCTTCTCCTGATGGGTGTGGTGTGCAGTAATTCCTCACTGTAGCTCAGTGTGGCCAGTAGTTTTAAAGGAGCAACTTAGCTACTGCTGTGTGCCGTCTCCCTTAACACTTACTCCCAAACCTCACATCCCCCTGGCCATTACAATCAGAATGCCATTTATAGCCCTGGACTTTGTCACCAGCAGCAGCTGAAGTTGCACAGGCAGATCAGTAAAAAGCCAAATTCTTCTGTTTTCTTTCTCTCCTTCAGTGTAGTTTATTTTCCTTTACCCTCTGTGTCTGTCCTGTATTCCAGGTCTACAGCCTGCAGTGCAGCTCAACAGAGATTACTTGGGGATATTAGCACCTCCCTGAATTTTTATATACATCTACCTACTGTGGTTTAAGAAACAGATTTGAATTAATATTGTTTACAAAAAGTAGAATAAACCTCACTTGAGCTCGATTTTTTTGTTCATGCAGCTATTACATACAATAATGAGGATATACATAATCCTTACTTTTGTATCCCACATGATGAGGTAGCTGAACGCAGTCACCTCTGTTACAAAAAACTACAGCCAACAAATTCACTTGGAAACTGAAACCAGTCATCAGACCTATTGGATCTCTGAAAGGGCACTTGACACTGGTTTTTGTTTTGTATCAGTGGTAGTCCAGCCTTCACAATGTAAAGATTGTACCCTGCATTCCATGGGAACCATGTGAAAAATCCTAAGCCTATGGCGAGAGAGTTTGGCCGTTAAATGCAGCCATCTCCTCTCATCCTGAAGGATCTCCCATTGTAATCACCCCTGCACAGCCAACTTTAACAAAGCTTCTGCGATGTTCCAAGCTGTCTATTTGAGTGTTTACCACAAGGGCTGCTTTGCCTACACTGACATTTTTGGAACTGTTGGGAGATTGGTCTCTAATAGAAAGCAGTGTTTTAATAAAAAGCCAGTTTTTATTTCTAATTAATGCAATGGGTACTGGCTGCTGTTCCTGTCACCAGGCACTTGTCCAAAGCCATGCACTGCCAGACAGCATCCCCTGGGATTTTTAGACAGGAGTTAAGAATAGAGGGATGTTAGAAGAATAGACAGGAGTTAAGAATATTGGGGAAAAGGGAAGGCTGTGCAAGAAGAGATGAGAGGGCTTCCACTCTGTGTGGGAAGACAGTCACCATGTGGAGCAAGCTGATTTGTTCCAGGGAACAAATCTGGAAAGAAAATGAGCCGTTCCCTCTGCAGCACCAAGGCTTTAGTTACCAATGCACATGGCAGCATCCCAGATAAGTCATTCTTGCTACTTTGAGAGCTTGTCCTAGAATCCCTATTTAGTAGATTCAGGATTAATGTTAAAATGTTTCATGCAAGAAGAAAACAGTAGAAAGTCATCATCCTGCAAATTAAAAATCAGGCCCACCATTTTAAACCACAAAAATTATTATATTAGGCTCTCAGCAATCATAATATCATGAAGTAATGGTAATAAGGAAATGTTTAATTTAATAAATAAACATGTTTTTACTGTTACCATCTAAAGCGGTGAAGTGCTCATGTTGGCTCATGATTTTTTTTTTAATTCTTACAATTAAGATACCTGAATTTTTCAAATGCTCCATATAGAAAAATAATACATAACACATGAAGTAATCTAGAAAATTTTATTATCTCTAGACTGCTCTAAAATCTACATTTAAAATAATGAAACTGCTTGAGTTTTAATTTTTTTAAGTAGTTGGTACAATACAAAAAGGAGGGCGTTACTAAACATAACTTTTAAATAAACGTACACTTTCACTACAAAGAATGGCACAAAGGGATTTATTTTGACAAAATACCAAATGCTCCTGAGAGGAGTGCTGGGTGCACCATCAGACAGTGGATGCTTGGGTGCCTGCAGGTGGTCGTGGCATGGGCAGGGATGCTGGGTTCCTCACCTCAAAGACCAGGGACTCCAGGAAGTTCAGTGTCCTGTGGATTCTCTTTGGGCAAGGGATATCAAACACATGGAATGCAGCCACCAGCGCTGCCAGAGCCATGGTGCAGTCATCGAGCTGGGCTAATTCCTCCCTTTCTATGTACAGGGCAAACTCACAGGAATTCATGTTGAAGGGATTTTTCACTTCCATCACTGGTGTCACTGCCTTTACCTAAATTTTAAAAAAGGGTATTTCAAAGGATGCCACAGCATTGCTATGATGAACAGGCTGGAGAATGAAGGCTGATAACACGGCTTTGAAGTTAGGTAGTATTTCTACTCAAAAGGCAGGCTAATGTCACCTCTTCCCAGAACTAAGCTGAGCCACCCAAAGGCCAGATGATGTGTGTATGCAGGTCATGAAAGGAAGAGACACCAAGGGTGCTGGTGCTCTGTCTCCTACCTCTTCGTTCACTGCAGCAAACAGACTGGAATCATCTCCAAAGACCTCTGGCAGGAGTAAACATGCAGCAGTCATTTTCATATCTGTCAAAGGCAAGGATTTCTACTAAATTACAAAGGAAAGCTTTCTAGCACTGCAGTATCATCCTGGAAAAACAGATTGCAGCCTATGTAATAGTCAACAGCTCAGTAGTGGAGCTGTTGCTCAGTCCACTTTGAAGAGTAGTTTGTACCACAGTCAGTATTTAGGCAACTCAGCTGGTAATGGACATTACTATCCAAGTAATTCATGGGACTCTGCTACTCAGTGTTACTATTCAATTTTCTTCACAATAAGTAAGTTGTTCTTTGGGTTGATTTTAGATGAGTTTGTGTCCTGAGTAGTCTTCCTGCCCCTGCCGTTGTCCTTCCCCAACTCCTCTCTTCCCAGTGAACTGGATGTCTAGGGAGTCCTGTTGCCAGGGCTCTGCTTTGAAGGCTGTGGTACCAGCTGGTGCCACAGAATCTCCTGGCACCTGGTACCTGCTCAGCTGTTATTGACTATAACATCTTTTTTGCAGGTCAGGCTTCTGGTGTCATGTGCTTCACTGAACTTACCTTGCTATATATTTATTACCTAGGTGCCAGGTCAAGGTGTTTATGAGAGAAAAAGAGAAAAGTAAACGCCTTGGGACTTTACTAAGGTATGAGTCAAAATCTCTGTGGAACCGCTGTATAGGAAAAGGGAAATTACTTACTATATCCATAGATTTCCTTGGCCAAAGATATGAAAAGAAAGTCCATAAAGGCTTTCTGGATTAAACCATTCCTTGAAGAATTTGAAGCTATCATGAGTACTTTTGTTTTTAATCTTTGCAAAGAAAACCTCCAGAATTTTAACCTACACTGCTTGCTTCTTTCAAAGATGATCTGGCAATAAATGGAGTGAAACTGCTACAGGACACACATGTGTTCATATCTTGTGACCTTGGATGGACATCCTGGCATTATGCCCGTCTGGCAGAAAGTGAGTCTAAGGAGGACTTCTCAGAGAGCTAAGCTGGGGCATAGGCAGCAGCAACTGGGGGGAAAGGCAATTCTGAGTGACTGCTGGAAAAGTTTTGTGCCTGCAGCACCACACTCCCCAGACTCCTCAGACTGAAAGAAGCTGAGTGTCAGCAGGTGTTTGCTCCCCCACAGCCAGAGAGCCAAACAAACCAAGGTACATGGACCTCACCAGAGGTACCAGTCTGTGCCCTTTTTCCTGCAGTGTATCTCTGCAGAGATGAGGTGCCTGAAATGGTTAGTGGGAACTACTTTAATTTTACTGGGATAAAGATTATAACCATAGAAATTAGCTTTGTAAAGGAAATTGTGTCCTTTTTTATGGAGCTATTTCTAAAGCAGAAAATTAGTTTTCTGTGGGTATTTTTAGAAAATAATAAGCACTCATGTATCTAGAAATACATACTTCTGCTCATCTAGCAATACTTATTTGAAGGTAATTACTTACTTTATCAAACCTGCAGTCTTTTATTCAGTGAAAATAAAAGTTTAAATACTTGACTGACTTAATTTTCCTACCAATTTAGTAGCTTTTATTCTCAATGCTTCACCATCACCATATATTTTCAAAGAAACCATAACATTTTTGAAATGTGTTTGCAGTACAATTGGAACTAGTTTAGTTACATAAGTAAGAACAATTAGCTACAACAAAACTCTGATATTCAGAGCATAGGAGATTGGTACTGACATTTCAGAACGTCTTCCTCTGTGTGCTGCTTCAGATTTTCTTGCAGCATAATGTTAATTGGATTATTCCTCACCACATATAAGGACAAGATGTTTTCTGAATAAATCTCCAAAATCTCGACTGTTTTCTTATAAATGTCCATGTGTGTGAGAAGCTGGAACTCCCTAAAAAGCTAAAAGAAAAACAAGTATTTGTTATTTCAAACCTCAAAAGCAAAACTGTAAACAATGCATGCACTTTGAAGACAGGATAAAACTCAGTTAAATAAGATTATAAACTCAAGAGGGTGATTTAATTTTTTTTCAAAGCAGGCAAGGAATATATCATGTTATAAACAAGGGCCAGGAGACCTTCTTCTCCCTTAAAAATGCCTTTATTNTTGTTATTTCAAACCTCAAAAGCAAAACTGTAAACAATGCATGCACTTTGAAGACAGGATAAAACTCAGTTAAATACGATTATAAACTCAAGAGGGTGATTTAATTTTTTTTCAAAGCAGGCAATAAATACATCAAGTATCACCAAACAGTGACACTAGTGGTATGTGTGCTATCTTTAACTCTGAATTGAACTGATGAACCTTTCAAAATGGGATTAGGTGCAAAAATATGATTTAGATTAAGGAGAACATTGCTGATGGATACTTCAGTGGAAATATCCCGTGAAATATATGCCTACAGATGTATCGTATCTATAACACAGAATTCAATGTCATTATTTAAAATGGCTCTTACCTGATAAGGGCATCTTAAGAAAGGAAATAGTCTAAGAATATCTTTTAAAGGTGCCTTATCACTGATCATCTTTCTCCGTATTTCTATTGTCACATTCATCCTGTTATCCACTTCTTCCCAGTTCCTCTGAGTTTTCATGTATTCTTGATTAAGCCACTTAATATGTAAATCCACTGCACTGCCTTTAAGATGAGCAGGTTCCTCCTACGAAGAAATGAAGGACAGAATTGTAACAAAGCAGCCTTTTTATCTGAATATTTGGCTTTTTTAGCTCACATCATTCAGTGTGACCTCTGTGATTAGAGCGTAGTTGAGCTCAGCAGAAAGGGTAGTGAGGTTTCAGTTCCAGCTCTCTGAACTCACCCTCATATTCTAATTTAGACTAACGTCTGTTTTCATATAAAACTGTACCTCTCAGCCAAGTCCCCCAAGCTCAAATTGCATATTTGAGGCTATTCATAAAATTCCTGTTCCTGTGTCTGGTTTGTCTCATTGTGGTTTATTGGAAATGAGTAGTCAGTTCTAACGACAACTCAGTATTTAGCGATATTAACTCTGTATTACCAAGAGAAATAGTATTTTCCTCTTACCCATACAGGTCCTAAAAGCAGGACAACTAACTTTCACATTTATGCAGCCATAATTTTTACCCCCAAGGAGACCAGCTGAACTAAAAAACCTGTTATTGAAAACCATTATTTGAGCAGTTTGACTGTTAGTGTTTTCAAAAAGCATTTTTGTACTTGAGGATTGTTAACAACCTTCCTCAAAATTATTATTATTGTCCCTGAGGTAATTACTAAGTAATTACTAAGAGGAGGGGTGGCTATCCAAAGCAGTACACCATCAGGAGTAGCCTATTTGTGTAGCTTGTCCATCAGTGGACACAGTGAATTTGCTCACTGAAGCAAGCTGAGGGACATAGAGATGCACAGGTACCATCCTCAGGCTGTGTTGCTGCTGGCTGTTCCTGTTCGTATTGTCACTGATGCAGCTGGGACTACACATATGGGTGGCCTGTGGGCCAATGCCAGAGGGAGTTGAGACACTTTGTAATGTTCCCCAGAACATTTCCCACACAGAGCTGTGAAACACACAACATCCCAAACCACTCTGCAGTGCTCTGCATGTGCAATTAAACTTTCCATTTTAATTAACATCCTTTACAACCATGCATGTGATATTCCAAGAGTGGTTGCACAAAGTACACAAGTGAAAAACCTGTCTCTCTCCTAGTATATAACCATTGATCCCAATAGCCATTGGCATCACAGAAGAGAATAAGATCTGCATGCAGGACAGAAACCCAATGTGACCCCTGCATGACTCCCCGGCCCTTGCTAGGGTTCTGTATGAGCACGATCTGCACCCTTTCTAATCAAGGATTTCACTCTTCATTGCATTACAAAAGTAATGTTTGTTTGTGACCAGCTTGCTTAGGCATTCCTGGACTCTTCCTCCATGCACAGGAGCAGAGGCAGGGGGACAACTTGGTACCATACCCTCCCCTACCTGCCTGGGAGGGGTGCTGGGAAAAAGTATAAATGATGAGTGTGTGGTGCTACTTCCCATGAGTTCTGTCAAGACTTCCCTACACTGGGTTTGTGGACTCCCAAGCTTTGTATTTAATAACCTTCAGTATTTATGGTTATGTAGCATTCAGTAGATTTTTGTTCCTCCTTCAATTACTTTTCCCAGTCACTTTTCCAACTCTCATAAAATCATACCTTCCACAAAATCCTGTGTTAAATTTGGCAGTTTAACTATATGCTGTCAGAGGACATGCATTTATTTGTTTTTCTCCTGCTACTTCTGCCTTCTATTATCATACTGGATTCAAAACCTGTTCATCATTTCCATGTCATTATAGTTTTACAGATATGTCATATTCTGTCCTCAGCCATCTCTTTTCCAGCTGAGACCATCCTAAGCTATTTAATCACTCCACATATGAAAGCTTGTCCATACTTTCAATTATCCTTTTTACTGTCTGTACATGTTTTCTAATTTCACTCTAGCCTTTATGAAATAGGTGCAGTATAACTTAAAGTACTTGTTGAGATACTGGGGTACCACAGGGGCATAGAGTGGAATAATGCATTGCCTTTTGTTCCTTTCTTAAATAATTCTGTGTAATCAACTTTTCTTCTTTCTTTTTTTTTTTTTTTTTTTTTTTTTTTTTTTTTTTTTTTTGACTGCTGCTTAGCATTGTGCCGGGTATTCTTTGGCCTAGGATAAATATAGCATTTGTGAATGGTACTAATAAGCTCAGAGTCCATCACTAGAAGTGTTGTTAGGACTGGGTTTTCTCCTTGTGACTTATTTTCCATCTACCAGAACTGAATTTTATCTACTGGTTTTTTTTTTTCCTGGAATGGGGTCCTTCTGCAATTCTTTGGTCTTTGTCTTTAGTATCCTTGGTATCATCACAAAATGTAATCTACCAACTGGTCTGCTTAGAAATACAGTCATTTAGAAATATATTGAACTGCTTTAACTAAGCATTCATAATCTTTTCCACTGTAAACCCCAACCATTTCTGCATAGCCTTGTTTGTTCTATCTTTTAACTGCTTATCCATTCAAGGACCTTCCTGTTTATCCCATCAGATTATATCCCCTAAGAGCCTTTGAAAGGCATGTGCTAAAATCTCTTCTGAATTTGAAGTAAACTATATCAGCTGGATTGCCTGTGTCCTCAGGGTTGTTAAATACTTCAAAGAACTAATGAATTTGTGAAGAATTATGTCTGTTTACTGAAACTTTGTTTATTCCTTCCTAGTGTGTTCATCTCTTGGGTCTGCATTACATTCTTGCCAACTTGGCCAGTGAAGAAAGGTTTCTTGGTCCTCTCTCCTGAAACTCTAGAAACTGGCATCAAATCAGCTACCTCCAATTATCTAATATCATGTTTCATGAGAAAAATTGTACATCACAATTAAAAATTACCTGTTTTATCCTTGGACACCACTGAAAATTTTGCACAAGTCCTTGATCCTGGAAATGTGTTACTGCTCACTGTAGTCAATTATTCCGTTTTACTGACATGCCAGTCTTGAGACAGATGCCCTGATGCTGCCCATGAAGAATGGTCCCAGTAATGTGATCATCTGAAGTCACCTACTCAGAATCCTTGCAAAATCTATTTAGTTTTTCTGGTATGGCTTTATATTCTGCCAGCCATCCTCTACCTAGGGCGTGCACCTTGAGCACTCCTGTCCCTTAGCAGAATCAGGCTTCTTGCTTCTCACCCTGGGTGAGAAAGCCTTTATAACCAGGGCAGAAAGCCACAAAAAGAATTCTGTGTAAATCTCCATCAGATCACGCAGAGTAATTGGGGTGGGGGGCGGGTTTGCTGCTTGTGTGTCATCTCTGCAAGCTTCCTGCATCAGCCTTTGATGGTTTCTAGTATGTGATTTATATTGGTTACTACAATGAATACCATCCTAGTATTCATATATTCCCAGCTGGGCCATTCTGCTATTCCTTAACCTGCTAACTTGCCCTAAGTTGGACAGGCTGTCCCTTGCTTCACTGACACCAGTGCACAGAACCAAGGGATGACCCATCCTTGTCAGTCTCAAGATACCCACGCTTTCTCACACACACAAACCTGGGCTGTTGTTGGGGTTTTTTTAATTACATTTATGGGTTTTATGCTGTGCAAGAGCTAGGCTGAAGTCTCTGACTCCAAGCAGCTCTTTCACTACTGGTTTCTCCTGTGGGTCTGCTTTCAGGCCTCCTGCCCATAAAGCAGGAACTTCTTCAGCCAGCTGATGTAGATCATGGTGGCTCATTCCTTGAGGGCCTGTCACCTTCAGTGTCCTACTTGCAGAGACAAGAAAGCAAAACAACTTGACCCAGTGTGCTGTAACCACAATTGACTGACTGGGTTCCTTAGAATCAAACACCAAAAGAAGCTGTGATCTTTAGGCCAGGTTCTCTCCAGCCCCCTTGTCAAGGCAAACACTGCTTGATTTGATGGACTCTCCCAGTGGTCAGCCCTGTCCTTGAGAGCTAGTTTAGCTAATGACATTATTAATTAGCTAAAGGAGACCATTTGACATGTTCATCAGTGACAATGGCAAGCTACCAATAGAAACATGGCAGTAGCATAAAGAAGAATTGCTGTCATAGCTATTTATTGGGGGGGAAATAGAATGGAAGGCCAAACTGTGTAGTGTAAATCATCTATTACCTGGGAGTAATAGAAGCAAAAGTCAGTGTTAGAATTTGTTTCCTTGCAGTGTTCATACTGCTTAAAACAATCACAATCTGTAATCTTTCAAACTTCTTAGATTGTGAATAAGTTGGTTTTTAAGGTAAGTTGAAAGGTGAGAGGTGGCTTTCTTTTGGGTGGAAATAAGTTATCTCAGTGGGACACCTGTTTGATGGGGAATGATTTGAGAATGATTCCAAGTGTCATTTAAAATATTTTATAGCTACCTTTAACATTGCGAGAGGAATCTGGGTTTGGGAAGCTGGTTTCTGAACTGGTTTATCAACCCACCACTTGCTTATTTAGAGAGGACTCTAGATCCTCTCCCCTTCAACCATCAAAGCAAGAAAGCCAGTTACAGCACAGCAATATTCCAGTAAAATCTGGCCACAAGATTAAAGCTCAGTTATTTTAATACTCTGCAAAACCAGTCCTAGCTAGACCAAAGCTGGGATCGCTTGTCTCAATGCATGAAGAAGCCACAGCTAATAGTTCAGCATGTATGTTAGACAGAACTAAAAAAATAGCCTCATTAAATGAAGAATCCTTACTTCTTGCAGTCACCCAGCTCCCCTGGCCAGATATGCAGTTGTATCACCAGTAACATCCATTTCAGTTGCAACAATAAGAATGTTAATCGGTGATATTTAATTATTTTTGCATACAGAACTTTGTCTTGTTTAGCAATGTACATACTTAGTTTATAATGTAAAGAGTTTCTTTTCTTTTTAAACAATAGAAATTTGATATTAAAAAATGTTTCTGGAACAAATGAGAATTTATTTCAGTCTCTAAATAAGAAGCTGCCTTATCATCCCAAGCTCATGAGAAGTGCAGCAGAACAGAGAAAAAGGCAAAAGGATGTGGAAAGGAAGTTAGTGAGGTAAACAGAGTACCCAGTACCTGTCTGTCAGAGTAACCTAGCTCTAGCCTGCAGGATGGTCCTGCCAAGGCTCCTACTCGTTCTGTTGGATTCACACTCAAGGGTCACTGCAGTAGGGAGCCCATCCCTTAGTGCCCATGCCCACAAATGCTCTTGACTTTTGGCATCTCAGGTGTCTGTGACCGAGTCTGGGAGCCACACAGGCTGTAATGCTCTTTGCCTACACTCCAGATGCCTTTTTGATGGTGACTCCCCACATGATATTCACAGTTCTGCTTGGAACCCTATACAAGTTGATTGTGTTAAGATGCTCACATTAAAGCAAGAAAACATACAACAATCTACTAGACTCCAAATTCCTAATTCCTCCCATTTTCTGAAGCAAGAGGATAATCATTTGATTGGAGGCGGATTTCTAAATAAAGGCCCAATTCCTAAATGTCCTTTTGATGGATCTTATTCTTTCCAAGATATGAGGTTGCATTAGCACCTTTCTGTAGCCCCAGCTAGCAGGGCACTTTTATGAAACAGTGTCACAGCCAAGGCAGTGAAACTGCTACATCAGCTTGCCAGGAGGGAGGCAGCAATTCTTATGCATGATGTGATCTCCAAGGTCTAAGCTTTCGGTTACTGTTGAAAGCCAGCATCATAAATCATAAAGGCATGGAAGTCAACACCAAAGTAACATGACTGCCTAATCAAAGAGTGATGAAAGTGCCTCTGGTGTGGACAGCAGGCACCTCTTGCTAATTACATGGGTTTTCACCAATTCCTGAATGGTAAGTGCAGCCTAACTGTTGCTAAGGACTAAGATAGAGATCACTTTTTTGAACAATGCCAACAGGACCTACTGGCTCCTCAGTTTGAGAGAGTGAATTCAGTGGAGTTAAAGTGGTATATATGAGGACAATACTGCATGCAATCAGTCTGCTCACTGGCAACCAGTGATCCAGGTTCTTCACCTGGGATGCCCTGGGAATACTTCTTTGAGGCAACTCCTTCGGATGGAGACTAATCTGATTGCTGGAAAGCAATGTTAAAAACGTGTGTTGGTAATGTTCCCTCTCCTGGAACAGCAGTGCTGTGCAGACAGGTTCAGTGGCATCAGCACTGAATGGGAAGTCCTTTAACATCATACATTAGGACTGGGATGCTGGTGGGTAGTAGTCTTGGTACAGCCTCTTTCGTTATTATTGCTCTTGTCAGCTCCCAGAAGCTGTTAATAATATTTCCTTTGAAAAACACATTTCAAATTTTCCTTGCTAGATGCCAATGCATATTCCAAGTCATGTTATCGCTAAGAGCATTGATGCTACTAACACTTCTTGATTGCTGGGTCTACCTGCATTAGTTAGCATCAACACTCAAGATACTTACACAAGTAAGCCTGACAGTAGTTAGGACTCTTGTTTGGAATAATCTTTTCCATTAATTGGCTTTTATAACTTCTTCAGGGTGAGAAACAGCTTTCACAGTTACTTAAGCGAGCATAATCTCTGTATCTTGGTTTTTGAATACCGAAAAGTAGGTCTTGCTATTTTGGAACACAAACAGACACAAGGCATCATAAAAGCACAGTGTACAGAACAGTTTTTGCTACCACTGTTGTGAGGAATAGCCCTTTTCTCTGTGGTGATAAACAGGGTCATTGGAATGACACTTACTATGATGAACATTGGGGTGTTTTATATCAGGAGGAGTGATCAAAACAGGCAATGACAATTAGAAAGTGAAGATCTACTCAAAACCCCCCCCCCGAACACTGAACACTGATCTGGAACAAGTATGAAACTAAAAAAGCAGGCTGTAAACTGGGCACTGCTCAAGGCCCATCTTCTTGTCCTGAACAGTGGGAGAGAACTGAGAAGAACTGAGAAGAAGCAACTGAGAAGATATCAAAACCATGCCCCACCTCCCGTACCCAAACCCTGAACACAAAGGCAGGTGAAACAGCATGGGCAGGCTTCTCTCAAGCACAATGAGCATGTAACCATCAGCAGGACCCATACTGACTTCTGCTCCAATGAGATGCTTATTTAAGGCAGGCTCTGCTTTAATGACACATAATTGTCCTTTTGAGCTGGGCAGACAACTTGACAGCTAGATTTAGGTGCCAGTGCTAACCAAAAAGTTTCAAAGTCACATAAGTCATTCTATTTCTGACCACAACAACTGCTTTCTGATTTTGTAAGCTGCATAAGCAAAATGAGAGAAATCTGTTTTCCTCTACCAAGGGACAACCTATGCTTACAATTTAACTCACAGAACAATGAAGACTCTGGCCGACACAAATAAGAAGGTGAAGTGCAGGATGTATGCTGGGGATTAGTGTTTAAAGCTTTTGTTTTGACTTAAAAGCATTTTAAAATGTTAACTAAACAACGCTACACACTCAAAGTTTGATGTATGCGCATCAAAGTTTTAGTGGAAAGATCACATTACAACAGTTTGGTACAGCCATTGAATGATCATTTATATGTGCATGCTCACATTCCAACTGTGCAAACATTCAAACACTTAATTTGGAGACCATTAATCTTGGAGGGAAAGGTTCCATCACCCTGTTTCATTTGTGCATGGCATTCTCAGTATAGATGGACCTAATGCTGTACCTGCCAATAGTGCCATAAGATTGAGCCAAGAATTTCTGCATCTCAAACACAAGCTGCTCATCCTCTAAGAATTTTGCAGACATTTAGCTCTCTTTTTCCCTTTCTGTTGCCTTATTTTTCTCATTCCTCCCTTTTTCTCCAGCCATCATTTTCCAAATCCAATTCTTTCTAGAGTCCTTGAAACCTTGTTTCAAGTTTCTGACTGCTGCAGTGGCATAAGATCATTGACAAGCATGGTGTTAGTTATCACCTCAAGGAAAGGCATATCCCTAGGAAATGTCTACTTTGCCTAATTTACCTAATCTGACATAAGAGAGACTCCATCTCACAGGGCAGACTTCACTCAATCCTGATTCCTCACTTCATCAGAAAAGATAATTTCCAGATAAAACCAACACGGTAAATGTCACCATTCTTGTACTGCATGATACCACCAGAGCAAGCATAAATGGTGTTCCTCCTGGGCCAGGGGTCTTCTCTGCTTTTCATTTAGTCCTCTTGACAAAGAATTTGCACATTCACCAATTTCAGAATTCCTGCTTATCTTCCCTGTACAGGAATATCAATACATGTCCAACTTTGTGAGTTAAAGTTTCTGCAGAATCTTTCTGCTTCTCATAGTCAAGTACTCATCAAAGTATTTCTTGTCTCTATCCCACTGGCACAGAAAGAAGATGGTGTGCTGGTGCCCCTTTATAAAGTGCTTTCATTTTGTTATTCCCAGCTCTGCTGGGTGTGGCAAATACTCCTGTTTATCTCAAACATCTACCAGTATTTTAGCTGACATCTTGTCAGAGCCTATTTTTCCTTTTCACACTCAACTCCAAATTTATTTGTGTGACAGCTTCAGAGAAACCCTGATGACCTCCAAACAGGCTGTCATAGGATGTAAGAAATCAGAGGCTTTAGAGGAGGGACTGTACTCTCTCTGTGTTTTTATTTAAGATCAAGAACTACTAGCATCTTCTAGCCTATTATTCTCCTTTGCAATTCAGGCAGTTTTAGATACCTTTGGGTAGTCTCTTCACTGAGATATTTTCTTATTTAATGTCTGGGATGGATTGAAGGAGCTTAATCCAGCTGCATAGATATAGCTATTTAGTGGCATGTGAGGTATCATAAGGGTATCCCAGAGACCTCTGGAAGTGGCAGAATATGATACAGGACCTATGGGAAACACATGCCTCTCTGAATTGGCAGGTGGAGCCATGCAGGATATCTGGGCTTTTTCATTTCTGTATTCAGCTAACTGAATTGATTGTGAAGTCACACATTCCATGAACAGCACCGCTTGCGACTGGCAAGATTTCCAAACTTAAAGGTCTGAAAGGGACAATTTGCTCTTTGGTCACTACCCCTGGGAAGACTAAGACGGTGTTTGAACCACAAGGTATGAAAGGTATGCAAGCCAATCATCAGCTCTAACTCCATTTCCTTGTCCATCACCTTTTGCCTTCTGACAATCCTTTAGCCAAGGACCAGGAAGATCCTGTTTTTCTGTTTCTTCTGGCTCCCCCAAGTCTAGAGCCCTTCCCATTAGAATTGGCAGGAGGTGGTTTCTCTCACAGCCTGAAGGACCATAAGTCAAACAAGTACTTAGGGCAGAGGAAGGGGGCTTGATGCTAAAAAAAGAATAAGAAGATCAGTCAGAACAAGCCACTGAATGGCTGCTTTAGCAGTAATCCCACTCTTGCTGCAGAGGGGAGACTGGCTTGCTATTCTTATGTATTTTCACGGTGTGATCACCCTTCTCACGGAAAGTACCTTCCCTTTGCAGCAGATGAAGGTCATTATCATTACAAAGCACTCTCCCCTGGATTACTGCAGCTCCGAGATATTTGCCTGACTGTGGAAAATGACTGAAGAGGATTCTCACACCATAGCCATAAAATTTGTTGTTTATGGAGGCTTTCCTGAAAAAATTCTGAATATCCCTCAGACACAGAGGCTCAAATTAATGTCTGCATGGCACAGTCCAGGCTTCTTTCCCTGGTGGATATTTGGAGGCAGCATCATTTAAATAAAAATCTCCTTTAGTGACAGACACCTCATGCACGGGTTTATGTGTTTACCATCTTCCTACCGCCCTGCACTTGGCTCAAGACCTTTCACGTGATGCTAGTAACTAGAAAAAGAGTAGCTACTCGTCAATCTTGTTTGAATATAATGCTCTGTAACGAGGAACACATCAGCAGATGTTTTAAAGAAACTGGAGGAGAAAGACAGATGCTGCACCTGGAAGCAATGCCCTGCATGGGAGGCCAAGTATGCTCGAGCTGCTTTTGAAGGAAGAATGTCTGCTTGGAAGGTAACGGGGCTTGGGCAGACCAGGGGGCAAACATCATCTGGCTCAAAACATCACAGGAAGCTTGTTCTGACAAGCAGCTGGATTTTCACATGAAGAAGTAAAAAGACTGGTTAAGGGTTTTATTAGTAGTAATAACTTTATTACTCTTCCCATATGAAAATAAATGCCAAGTATAACAGTGAGACATTTCTTATGAGTAAATAATCTTTTTATCAGTTTCATGCCATTAGCAATCCAAGGCTATGCTGACACAAAGCACACACGACAGAGTGACAGCTTATGACTGCTCAGAAAGCACAGCTCGATGCAGAAGTCAGCTGTGTGACTGGTAAGTAGGTCATCTGTTGGGAACAGATGTGCTCTCATCTGCATAGCTCTGCCAGTCGGCTTTGACCCGTAATGCCCTAAATGTTCTACTCTGCCTATCTGAACGAGAGTGTGGTGGCCCAAAGGGACTAGGAATCCTTCACTAACTATTCTCCCAAGGTCTTCTTAACCTGGAATTCATTTGCCCCCATTTTATCTCAATTAATTTTGATGTGTTGGCTTCTAGTTAACACAAGGCTGATTCATTCTTCCAGTCTTGGAAAAAGGATGAAGACAAGGGGTCTGGATAATGGTAATTTGAATATAATTTGGGTTTGCCTGTGGTACTGGCTTCTAGATCAAATATTCATTTTTGAGACTAAGACACTTTAACTGTTTATATTTTTCATAAAGTAGTGCCAAGGATTGGCAGGAAAGTGCCTTTATGTGTGTTCTTAAATATACAGAATGAAAACCCTCACTGCTTTTGTTAAAAATATTAAACATTTTGTTCAGTTTTGCACATATGTAAGTGACATAATTTAGGATCTCAGAGTCAGACATCGCTGCTTTTAATGTAGAAACATATTTAAAACTAAGGAAGTTGTGTTTCCCTCAAAGTTATGGAATACATTATTAATCCTTAATAGGGCCCACAAGTGTTGATTCTTGCATTTATATTTTTATTTTATTTATATATATGTTCAGGATACAGGGAAAATGAGAGAAAGAAGGAAAAGTTGTTTAGGGATACTCAGCGTCCTCTCACCATCTTTAACTCTTAATTTACTTTCAACATTCAGACTAGCAAAAAAAGGCGTAGGCCTTTAGAAGAGATGTAATATTTGTCCTTAATTTCTAGAGCAAACAAGGCTGACCAGTGATGGCCTCGGGCAATGCAGTTAAAGAGAGTGGTGATCCCTGGTCTGCAGAAACAGCACAGTGCAGTTACACTGTCTCTACAGGTAAATGGAATTTAGCATGCAGTCCCTACAGGATCATTCCAAAGCCCTTCTCAACAAGCTCATAAGATAGAAAAGATCCCCATGTGCCCTTTCCAAGCTTTAGCAGATAAAGGATGGCTAACTCTTAATGTGCACACAGAACCAGGTGCTTATAATTTCTTCTTTACTGGATGCGAGACTGTTTATTGTTTTGCACCGAAGTCACAGGTTTCTTACTTCACTCATGCTGCAAGCCCTTCAACTAAAGCAGGCACGAAGGGAAGTGTTTATTTCTGAACATATTATAGCAAAGGGAATAAACAGAAATTACTGAAATTTCTAAAAACCAACCCAAATATGTATTTGCATTTTGTATAGGAAACTAAAGCTACCTTCAATCGCAAGGGCAATATATGCAGAAATGCATCCAATAAACCACTCTTGCTCCTCTAAATACAGGGTCTGGTAAACAGCAGGATGGATGTGGATAAACTAAAGATAAATATCTACTTACATATCTTCTTTATTACATTTGTACAATTGTTTAAATTTTACCATGTTTTAATTGCAGCACAAAGAAGAGTGTGCACCATTGGCAAAGCACAGCTGGAACCTTAATGTATTTATAAAAGCATATAAATTAATTAGTATGCTTCAGACACTTACTGGACAGCAATAACTCACTGAATTCTCCAACTAAAGGAACACACAGCAACTGCATGCATAGCTTTGTAAGCATCCCTATATACATATCACACATCAACACAAACAGATTTTATATAACCAAGTGCAATGTAACAGTAGGATTTTTGCTACCAGCTCAAATACCTCTTTGCATTCTTATTTGTACAGAGGCTTCAGCTAGTAGACATAATTCTCCATTGTTTTTCACTCTAATTGGAGGTATATCATCAAAAGCAGAATAGAAATACTGCATTTTAAAAAACAGACAGTGTTTTCTGTCCAATTTGCAACTCTAAGTGACAACAAATGTGCAAAACTTCCAGTATCAGGATTAGCTCTGTTGTTGATACCTAGTTTTCCAGAAATGGGAAAAAGTCAGAGGTCTGGCAATATGACAAGCTCTATACAAAATGAGTTTAAATGGCATGAGATTAGTTCTCCCCTTTAATGGCTGGTGGCCTTACTGTCAACAGAGGAGCTGAAAGACTGAACTCAGTTAAGCACCAAAAATCTTACCTCTACCTGCTCCTGGACATCATCAAGTTTATTTCCAGGAAATGAAGATTTTCTGCTCTGTCCTCTCCTGTGGCCAAACTTGCATTTGTTCCTCAGGACTTGCTCATCATCCTCAATGGGTCTCCGCACGTATTTGAAGCGATCTTTAAGGGCCCGTTTCCACAGCAACTACATGGGGGGAAAAAATAGTTGTCATTACAAGTATCTGTCAAGAATTTGCTCAAGCCTAAAGCAGGTCACTTTGTTTTACCTAACTCTACAAAAAAGCGTTTGCTGGTGAGCAGAAAAAGGCTGATAGGGCAGCACCACGTTGGCTTCAGGATGGAAGGAAACAAAAGCACCTGTGGTAAATGGCTCTATGGCAACCAACAGCTGGGCTGATGGCACTGCTGTGGCTTGCTGAGGATAACAGTAACAATCTGAGAGTTAGATCTATCCTAGGCTACCAGTGAAACTGCAGTGTTGTCCCTCCAATCTCTTACTTTGTGCTCCATTAGTAACACTGGGTTGTGAAACTACGTAGGGAAGCAGATCAGCTCATAGATGCCACAGAAAATGTGCTGTGGGGTTTTGGTTGTTTTGTTTGGGGTTTTTTCGTGATTTGTGTTTGGTTTTTTTAGTTAAGTGTATTATTTTTCCTTTGCCTCTGGCAGTATCTGACTTGTTGCACAGTTGTATGATTATTGTGTCTAACAGAAGGGAGTGGGATAGGCACAGTGTGCCACTACCTTTTGCTGGGAGCCTGCAGTTATACTGGCGTAAGAATGTTTTTAAACTGAACTCAAAATTGCTAAATTAAGAGAATCATTTAAGCATGTCCTAGCATTTGTAAGACACCTCAAGGTATGTAAAGTGTAACTTAAAGGCATTTCTGCCCTGCAAGCAGATGCAGGTCCTGTTTAATGCAGCCATTCATCACTCCTTGGCAGTCAGGGCTTAGGCAGCCCCAGTGTTTCTGTCACCCTTGTGTATTTCTTTATTCAGCTATTGAAAAGTCACTGCTGAAAGTTGTATGGACAGCAACTTCCTCATGCATCCTTAAGGACCAATGGCCATTTGCATGTGGCCCAAAGCTAGATGTCCCATGGCAGACACTAGCCATCCCATGCCACTGACACCCTGGGAAGCAATTTCTAAGCAAAGGCTGTTCAACACATCTGCAGGCACGACCTGCAGTTCTGAACAGTTTTTGTCATTCCTCAGAATCACTCACATAGTCCAGTTATTGAGATGTATTCAAGAGTCAGAGGGAAAAAAATCAGTCAGAAAAGTGACTGTAAATGAAAGGATGTGGAGAGATTCAAATACCTGTTACTTCATTTTCTAAAACTGACTCCAATATTATACTCCCTTAATACCATACTCAAGCCTGTACCCACTGACATACTAAAACATAATATAAACAGAAGATTTATTACCCTAAACTTCTTACCAAAATGGTGTCATTTACTAGTCAAGGTCACATGATTTGAAAGGCTAACTCTTGGTGTAAACCAGAATTCAGTGGAAGTAGACTAAGTAGTACAGTATCTCTCTTTGCAGTGAGTCTGACTTGCCTGCTTTTCTCACTCACAGGATACAGATGAGAGGGTTTCTTAAGAGATGATGGTGAAGGCAGTGTGACCTTGCATTTCTCCCACTGAGCTTATTGTTCACAGCTCCCTAGGTTCTAGCTGACCTACAGGCCCTCAATCCTAAAAGCAAGACTTCCATTAATGGTGAAAAATCATAGTGGAAGAGCCATGAGACTACAATCCCTGTGGTCTCTACTTCAGCTCTTCTTGAGCAGCCCTGGGCCTGCCAGGGCAGGAATGCCCTTCCTAGAGGGACACTCCCTGCAACCCACCCATGTGCCCTTACCAAAGTATCTTTTTGCAGCCAGTCACAGCTCAGCATCCAAGAACTGGAAAGAAAACAAACCCATCTGCATTTCTAGTGTGCAAACTTCAGGCTTAGGGCTTTGCCAGCACAGAAGTCACATATCCACCAACATAAAGATAATGACTAAAAGTAGAACACAATTGCTCACCCAGGCCTCTCACAAGGCATAGTCACAGTCTCAAGATGAGTATTACACCTCAGCACCATTTTCAGAAGCAGTAAGGTGACTACATGCCTTGAAAATCCCACTTGTTTTTCACCTGAACCATTAAGGTTGTTCCTAAACACATTTATAGTTCTGGCCTTACACATTTTGATGCAAATACCCCATCCTTATATGCCTAGCAAAACTTATGCCTAGCTTGCTATTTTAAGACTGCTAAGGAAAGCAAACAAAAACCTTAGTTTAATGCTTCTCTGAAGTGTTTAACAGATGTTATAATATTTTAAAACATGATCATCCTACAATATATTAACAGCTGACAATTTAAGCATCCCTGTAGTTGAGCTTCACACAGTTTGCTTATTTTGAAAGTCTTTATTTGGCTAGAAGATATTTTTGCTTATTCTTTCACATGAAAGAATATGCTGACACCTATATAAGGCTTTAAATATCTCACAAAGTTCAAAACTTTCAGCTGTTTCATCCTCCAGTCTCTCCAATAAACTAAGAATTTTAATTAAGTCTATTTGTGTAATAGGATTGTCATAAATTTAGGCAAGTCCCCTCTCACATCCCTATTTCCAGAATGAGACTGCAAGCACATATGCTTGTGTGGTTTCCCTTGGGAGTAATGCATCCTCTAAAAATGATGCTTTTGTTACCATTTTTGAACAAACAACTTTATATTCTTATCATTTTCCTGCTCTCCCCAGCTTCCCCTAAACACCACCCCAGGAAGCTTTACCTTCCTGGTAAAGGAGTAGAAGGATTAACCTGTGTCTATCTGACATAGGAGGGAAAGGATTACACCCAGATTAAAAACAGTCATTTACTAGCAAACAATCACTTTCTGTGCAGCAGTTACATAAATCAGGCATGCCAGCACCAGCATCCTGGGTTTCACAGGCACCAGGGCACACCTGGACAGCCACCAGCTCAAGGGAGCTGCTTATGCAAAGCCCACTGGCAAGTGGCATGGAGGAGAGAGAGCCCTCTCTCTTCCCTCCTCATGTCATGTTTACTTGGAACTATACGATTTTCAAAAGGTTGGCTGAAATGAAATGAAATGAGGGAAATGATTCCTTCCAAATTGCTGGGTTTAAGCCTTGTGAAAAGGACAAACATAGATGGAATATATTGCAAGTCATCAAGAAACAGTGTCAGGCCAAATGGCTTTCGACTGCTGTATTTAAGACCTTTGCTTTTCCCATATAAGCTGTTTGTCTGTAACTTCCAACGTTGTACTGATTACAGTATACATCACAAATCTAATAAACTATTCCATGATTAAATGAAGACTTTTATTTTTTCAAATGTCATATGTTAGTTTAGGATAGCATTGTTCTGTAAGAAGGAAATACCATGGGGTAATTTCCTTACGTAGTCCCTTTAAAGCACTCTTACCAAAACTTCATCTTGGAATTAATTTCGTTCCAGGTACCCAACAGATTACTTTTTGAGTTTTGCTATTGAAATTTAATGAGTTTTACTTAATGAGTAAAACTCATTAATAAAACTCATAAGCAGAATTTTTTAAAAGAAATTATTTAGAATTTTAGATAATTCTTAATCCCTGCTTCTAGACTGACCTCATAAATAATATTCTTTTAAAATTCAAAGTACATAAGTGGCTTATTGATGACTTTATTTGTAAATGAATTTATTTAGGGTCATAATCATTATGACCCTGACTATATTGAATTGGATACCCTTTGGAAAAGGACTGATGGCACAGAAGCATACTTTTTCAATAACAGAATTGGGAATAATCTACTAATAAATCTTGAAACCACAAACTTTTAATGACCTCCATTGCAACAGTATGAGATTCAAAATACTAGATTATAGTTCTACATAACACACACATTGTTTAAATTATTTGTTTAAAATAATTTGGAGGTGTAAATAAGTATTTTGGGAAACAAAAGTCCACAAACAAGCCAAAAAAAGGGACTGTTTAAAGTTTTGCAAGCTAGTGTTATTAACAATAAAGCAGTATAGAGCATTTTACATGGCAGAAAGGATAACACTCAGCAGCAGAAGTGAGCTCCACCACACCAGAGGGAACTCGAAACTTGTTACTCCAAACTACACTCAGCCCTTTTGGTTTTTGAAATGCATGCAACAATTTATTTTTCCCACAACTTTGAAAAGAAATTAAAAGCCCAATAATTGAAAACAGACCTGTTGGTATTCTAAATAGACCCCAATAACTTTATTGCACTACCACTACTGGAAACCATTATTCTCAGAGATCAGTCCAGCTGAATTGCCATGTTTGGTGTGTCCCATTCTCCAGCCTTACAAGACACGAAAAAGAGGTGGTTATCCATCAAACACTGACACATCTGTGCACAGCTGGACACCTGAGGCTCTCTTTGGAGTCCACAGAGAAATAAAAACTTACAGAGTGCTATTCCTCTCTTCCCAATGCAGACACCAAAACCCCATTATATGAACTGGCTCCTCAGAAGTTTATATATAAAAGTTATTTAACAAGGAATGTAACTAGCATTTTTGCTTAAAGTACTACTCTTATGTTAGTTTTCCTTTTCTACATTTACCTATTAGTCCCCTTTTCATCTGAATTTTATTGATGGTCGATTTCTTAAATGCTTTCAATGTACTATTTTAAAAACTGTAATAACAACGACAATTTAATTACTATTGATAAACAACTCTGAGGTATTCAAGACCTCTCAGTAATCAACATTTTACATCTTACATTTTAATACTATTATCAGGAACAGCAAGAAACAATTGTAGTCCCTTAATAGCCAGAGGGAGTTTTAAAACAAAAGCCTAGAAAATTTTGCTTTTTTGATCTGCTGAAGAACCTTTTGAGGAAAAAAAAGAAAGAATATTTATTGATAATTTTTTTTTGCTGTTCATTTGCTTCTTAAAGGTATATGAATTTTACTGGAAGTCTTGTGATAAGTAGCTGTGCATACATTGTAGGGTGTGTTTTAAGCTGTTACTGTTGCAACACATGATCAAGAAAAAAAAGTATTTATAGTGTTTATAATCGAGAAGGAAGAACAGAATGTCTAACGATAGGGCCAATAAAAAATACTAATTCATTCCCACACCCTCCTCTAAACTTAAGAATGCAGGCTCCTTTTGTCTCAACACAGGAAATTGTGAGGGGCTGGATCAGAAAGTGGCAGACTAGCAATATTGCAAACTGCTAATTCCAGCTTCCTTGTTTACTTACTGCAGTTATTGCCAGATATGCTTTCTAGTAAGAATGGGGGGAAAATCAAAAGATAAAATGCAACCACTCTGAAATCTCTGCCCCATCACAGAACTTCTGCCAGCATCAATTCTGCTGTCCATCTGGCAAGCAATGACCATTTCCCAAAGAACAGATTTATAAGTAGTTTCTCTCAGCCTATGGTCCTTCTGCAATTAAAGCTCTTTGAAAATCTAGCTTAAGAATCTCTGTTTAAAAACAGTTTTTAAAACTTAAAGGCTGTTAAATTGTCTTTTGAACAAGCTGAATATCATTCCAGCTCCTTGTCCTGTAGAGAGTCAGGTAAAGTCATAGCATTACTCAGGACCCTGCTCAAGGACCACAGTTGGGGTATTCAGAAAGGTACCCTGATTAAAAATGAGGATAGATTGTTTCTCTCTGCTCCTTTGCTCCCTCTCTTCTCTTTGAGATGTGTTTATTTCTTTAGTCCCTTCCCTTCAACAATGCCTGTCCTCAGGGAAAAATAAGAATAGTTACCCCTTAAGCCTCAACTTTTTTTTTATTCCCAGAATTATTTTGCTTTCTATAGTAATGGCATGTGAGATATATATTTATATATGTTTAAAGCTAACAGTCCCCACTAAGGCTCACAAGCTTTTACAAGATGCTAAAAAAGTATCATGTGGCAAAGCAATGATGTGAAGTGAAAAGGTGACCACTGTCCTCCAAGACAACAGACAGATATTCTGGATCACAAGTGAAAAAAAAATGTAGTTAAAATTTAAACCATCTCCTTCCACTGCTTTCTGTTATTTCCCCCAATGATATTCCAAAATTTGTTTTTAATTTTTTAAAAATTAGACCTAAATTTCTTAAACGACTAGTATTACTGCATGTTGTAATTTCACATCTAAGATACAAACAATCATAATACATTTCAAGAGCATCAGCCAAATGTTACTCCTCATATAGACAATTTTCTAAAGACCTGGCTTCTTTGTTTTCAAAAATAGAAAAAAAAATCACATTTCATTTTATCCCTGGGCAGAAATCAAATGACAGAAAGAAAATGTACCCAACGAGCAATCAGGAATTTCATGTAAGGTCTGCATGATCTCATGGTAGCTTTGAGGTATGGCTATACCTGGATTAATCTTTAACTGACATAATGAAACAAGACTGTGATTTTCCAAACACAGCCAAGTGTGTATGCTCTGAATAGAGCCAGCATATAGGAAATTGATATTGATTTCCTCTGAACTAAATTATTCTCCAGTGATTGATTATGTGGGAAAAGCCCACAATACTTACAAAGCCATTCCCATCTTCATCAAGGAATGGATAT
Organism: Pycnonotus jocosus; assembly: GCA_013400435.1. NCBI lineage: Eukaryota > Metazoa > Chordata > Aves > Passeriformes > Pycnonotidae > Pycnonotus > Pycnonotus jocosus. The sequence continues at coordinate 12,006 of VWYP01026914.1, read as the reverse complement.
GCCTGGAGCAGAGCATTGACAACAATGTTATATTGCTGACTGTTCGGATACCTGTGCAAACAAGAGGGAGATGGAAAAGAAATATTTGGTTTTCTAGACAGCATTAAACACTGGAATCTATACTGATGTACATTAAACTATTTTTGACTATTTCCCAGTCAATCAATTGCCCTCCAAATAACAAAGAGTATAGCTTAAAGGCTTGCATGAAATCTTTCTATTGGTTTCAGTAGGTTTCAGGCCCTTAGCCTCCTTTATTTAAGCAGATCTATTAGGGAATAGCTTTGCATCCATTTGAAAATTTACATCTGCAGATAACAGGTAATGCCCCCAAATCAATTTAACGGTGTTTACTTACAGTGATCCTTCTAGGTATTTTGTCATGTCTGCTTGTAAAAATTCAATAATCCTTATTCTCATACTGTGATTGGGGCATTTTTTTTCTGCTAATATGCACTTGACATCATAAGGGAAGTCTGGCAAAGCGTAAGAACTTGTCCACTGCAACGTCTTGTGTCTTACAAAAAATGATTTCAGGTTTTTTCTGTAAAAGAAAAGATTGTATCATCACCATCACATCTTTCTGCTATGGAAATGCAGCAGGAGGGAAAGAGAAAGACATGGAAAAACACAAGATGAGGGAAAGTTATTGCTATAGAAACTCAAGGCCTGCTGTCTTTGTTTCTGCATGAAGAATACCTACAAAAGCAGCAATGAATGCACACAGAGGTAAAAACTAGATGCCAAATGTGGAATGTTATAACCAGCAGATAGTAGGAGGTGATTCCTGACTGAAAGCAGAAAGCAGAGCAGAAGTCAGTGGGGGCTTGCTCCTGTTGCAAAACACCTTTATCTGTCTTCATTTATAACGTGTTTCCTCTCTAGTAAGACAAACATCCTAACTGAATACAATACTATGCATGACATTATTTAACGCTGTCCTCCCATAGGGGAAGGCAAGGAAGAGATGAAGGCAGTTAGCATCAGCTCACGTCTGGGAAAAAAAAAAGCGGACACAGCCCAGCAGCTCCTTTCAAGAACATCATGACCACTGTTTATAGACGTCACACCCCAGCTGGGGTGAGCTTGAGGTAGATTATCACTACTGGCTGCCCAATCCCTAACTCTGAAAGAACACAGGGAAAAGTGGATCCCAACAGCCAGTTATAGCCTCAATACCTTCTTGAGTAGGTTAACCTACAATTTTCAGCTTTTCTGACCTGGTTATGCCTCCACACCACCTTGGCATCTTTTAATGTATCTTGTGATCTATCAAAAACACCACAACCCTGATATAACTACACCAATCCCAGCCCTACTGCAAATGGCAATGCAGTGCTGAGGGAAAAAAGAAGTAGTTTCAGTACTGCATCCTGCCCCTAACATCAGTAGAAATATTCATAGCACTACCATTTCTCCATGCAAAACAGGCACAAAATGGTCAGGGCTGCTGTCTTTCCAAGCTCACCAGATTTCATGGCACACAGATGGTTACCAGTAGATGCAAAGTGTAGTGAGTTTTGCAGTCTCAAAAGAAGGCAAAATTGTGCAGGAACTGACAGCATATCCATGTAGACAAATTCATGTCCTTTTTTGGTGATAAATTAATATACAAATAGGAAAATAAAACCCAACTTAGATTCTGAAATCATTTGAAAATGCCACCTATGTGAACAAAGTGCAGCTGTTTGATGTAGCATCAGTGAGCAGCTCTGCAGCCTTTAAGTTTGCATCCTGTACCCTCACCAACTTTACTGATGGAAGTGATGTAGCACACAGGCTGCAAGTTACTGCATAATGTTTTCAACATCCTACCATTTAAAATAGCTCAAAACTGGACAGAAGTTTAAAATTTACAGTACTTTTCACCTGAGCAGCACTGAAATTCCTTTTGTTGGTAATACCATTGAAGCTGAAAAGCCATTTCAAAAAGTGGCAGGCTTTATAGCAGGTTCCATTTTGGCACACTGGACTACATTCAGTTACCTGAGAAAATAAAATTTTCTAGCAGTTGAGATGGCTAATTATCAGGGAATCATGGCAATTCTTCCATCCACCAGTTCCTTCACATTCACCACACAGAAAAAATACTCCAAATTTCATTTGTCTTCATTTACCTTACCTAACAAAAAGTAACCTGGCTCTCCAAACAAGATTGAAAAATTTCTCTGGTTTCTACAGTGCATGAGATTAAATATTTTACTCGTTTTAGCTGGATTCATTGCTGTTGGGAAGTCATGTTAAACACGTGCTGTAATATTTCACATTGAAATACAAGCTTGTTTGAAAAGAGACACAACTCCACATAAACTTTATCCTCAGAAATGCTCACATGCAAACTTCTTTAACTAAAAGAACAGTTCAATTCAGCTGTAGCAATTTTGTTGACAATCTAGGAAGGTCTTGGCTCTATACACAAATCCCAGTGCATGTACACTTTTGAGATTTAGGTACAAACATATGTAGCCTGTTTCTAGCCATGCCTCTTCTAGTTAACGTGAAGCAGAAACTAGATCAAAATCTTGAAACTGCCAAAAAAACCCAAACCAAACCAAACCAAAACCTCAAGTCTCTCAGTTCTTGAAACTTTTCATTCTAGAGCTAAATCAATCCAATGGCTAGCTCAGGCAAAATTTCAGTGTCCCTCTTTCTCTGCTGTCACATGTCTGACTTACTTACACCCCTTTTTTACTGGTACTAGGAATCCTGCAACAAGTTACAAGGAGTTACAGTGCCAAAGTTTTTAATTATCCATTTCATTTAGTTTTCTAACCATTTTAGTTCCCCAAATATCTTCTCATGAGGTGAAACAAATACCAATTCAGATGAAGAAAGCGGGTCTCTCTATGCTTAGCTGCAGTAAGGAACTGAATCCTAAGAAGCACCTCCTCAGCAAGGAGACAATTATTCACAGAGCTTTTACCACTCAGCTTTTGTAGATTGCCACTTTAATGTGCTCAGTCACAGTCCTGTCTGACACAGCCATTTCCTTCTTTGTCTCCATTGTAGCCTTACTCTGCTCATGCACAGCATGTTTACTGAGACATGAAGCTATAAAATAGAGTTATTTTGGGAGGAGCCATTTGTCTACTTCAGATCGAAAAATACCTCACAACAAACCAACCAACCAAGAAAACAAACACCAAAAAACCTCACAAAGAACCCCCAAAGACCCATCTATTTGAATTATGTAACCCTTGGCATTCCTAATCTTAGGGAATATCATTTTTTACTGTCAAAAATACACATTTGCAGTGTCACCCAGACCATTCAGTAATGGTTTTAGATTACATTGGAGAGAAGAGTGGGGAGCAAACATGGCATCTCTCCAAGTTCAGTGCCCCATGCAACATCACACAGACACACAGAGCTACCTGAATTAGCTGTAACAAGTCAGTGAAAATAATCTTGGTATCGATACAGACAATTCAATCCAGATAGCTCTGTAAAGGGCCATAAAGATCTAGAAATAAGATCAAATACTAGATCATAATAAAACTTTGTTGTTTTTAAGCTTCTTGAGCATACTGGTAAGAAGGATCAGTTTTCTGAATCTATTTAATTCATTTAGGGGAAAATGTGATTTAAAGGCCAACTGAGCACACACATAAACAGGCTGTGTGCCACAAGCTTTTCTTATTGTCTGCTAAAGTCCATGAGCCAGGCACCCATTGCTATATCTTGCATCAACTCAGATCCCGTTTAGTCAGAGGACGTGGCAGTTAAGGAGAAATTTGCTGACATCGATGAGTTGTTCCCCTTTTTGTTATATCCACATAAAATTCAGCATATGGGTGGAATCTCAATAGATTCCCATCATTCACAAATGAAGATCTAATTTTTCACATGTCTACATCACACATCAGCAAGAGACTCTGATCTGAAGGTTTGTAATCTGGAAGAAAGTCCATGTCAACAAATCCAAGGAAGAAACAGAGGAGAAAACAAGGAATTGGCAGATGTGAAAAAAAGGAAAAGTTTTCTGCTGTAAAAAGAATTCCATTCCCCTAACACTTGTATAATATGCTTTCAATTTTATGACAACATTTAAGGTTGCAAAGGCCATTTCCATCGAAAGGAAAAAAATTATGACAGAAGATGAAATATCAAATAAAACTTTTCTTCTTCTCAATAGTCTGATAAAAAGGGCTCTGTTTTTCCATTCACAGTTCTGATATCTGTGCCTGAAAGATCCTCATGCCTTTCTCTTTTAGTGCTTCTTGTAATTTCCAACTTTTGAGCACAAATACAAGGTTTCCCAGTTATTCCCTAAAGCCTGGGATTTGCAGTCTACCTAGTGCTTGATGATGCCTTGCATTTTTTAGTTCCCACTAAACACAAGGGCAGGTATCCTTTAGACTGGAAAAGACGTTACCCACAGCAGTGTTAGCTTCAGCAAGGCTGGGCTGTGGGAGCTGAGATGTGCCAAAGAGCAGCTCCCACTTCAGCTTCCCCTGCAGTACCCTTTCTATAGAAAAAACCATCATGTTCGGTATGAGCACGAAGTTACAGACAAAAATAGTCTGCTTCAAAAAAAGTTTGTGAGATGCAGCCACAATCTTCTTCTAAGAAGGAGCCCAGATTTTTTTGACAGTCTGAGGAGCTCCATCACACAAGGGAAGGCTTTGCTCTTTCACCTCATGCGAGGGCAGCAGCAGAGAGGGAGGGAAAATGGTTCTTAGGGAATCTGACTGATAAAATTCTCAGCTAAATCAGGCCATTTAAAAGAAACAGGGTTTATTCAGCCCTGTAAGATATATTATACTGTATCCAAAGCCTTTTATGGGGTTTTGGAATTTTTGTTGTGGTGCTGTTATATTAATAAGGCAATGTAATTAGTGTCTTCTGCAAATCATTTGTAAGACTTGCTCATTTCTGGTGTGGAAGAGAAAAGGCATAGCAATTTATTTCTTTTTTCCTGCAAATTCCTGTGGAAGACTCACAGCACCATGTCAATAAATTCAGCTCTGATGACCTGAAGCGCTCCAAAAACCATGAATCCAGCTGTCTTGATTTTCAAAATATTGACACAACAAGCACAGACAATAGCAATTATTATGAGTCTTCAAGGTCTTTTAGTTTAGTATCCTTAAGTATCCTGCTGCAATGACAGAGACATGAAATGCTGACTTAAAAAAAAGTGGCAGAAATTGTTGCATCCAAATTAAAAACCTAAATTTAAAGCATCTCCCCCAAGCCCTGAACAAACCAACCCAAACCTCACAGATAAGACAGGTTTTGTGAAGATGCAATAACAATTGAAGTGAAATTATCAGAAATCATAAAAATGAAATTGTTTTTCTGGTATGTTATACCAAAGGTAAAATCAAACAAAGCTTCCAACAGTTGTACTTCTGGACAAAATAGACAGGCAGTACTTCTCTCCTACTATTGACCACTGTCAAAAACTTAACATGGTTTCTCTAAATCTGTTTTTCATGTCCTTATGAGCTAACTTTAAAAAGATAAACACATATATCAGAAATAGTTCTGATGACATCAAGAATAAGGTCTTTGCTTAGAAACTAAGAAACTCTTAAGCTACACATTAAAAAGCACAGTCCTGCTGAGTTTTCACTGTAGGATTATAGCTACATTTGTGTGTATATTTATGTATAGAAAAGTAATATTTGCCCGCTTGTGTAAATGGAGCAAAATCATTTGAAGTGACTAGGTGACAATTTTTCAGGCTAGCTGTTCTTTTTCTCTTTTCCTTTTAAAATTTTCTTTTCTTTTTTTTTTAAAGCACAAGCATAAGTGTGTTTCTGATAAAACACATCAAACAGACCAACAATACTGATGTATATGTTACAGAGGAGGCAAAGGAAGGAGCTTTCTAAAGATCATTAGCAGAATGACATATCATAATTAAAGACACTTCAGATGCAGCTACCCAGCAGTCAGGGCAGCTGCTGTAACTGACCAAAACAGATGTGAGACTGACCTAGTTAAAGACATTTCCCCCACTGAGGAAATGAATGACCCACACAGGCCATCATGGCCATCCAGGGATGGCTGCCAAATTAGTAAAGGTAAGTGTAAATCTTCCAGTTAATTGTCCTTGCTATCAGCTCAAGTTTATGCAGGCACCAGCACCAATAGTCTGTCAATAGCTTTATTGGTATACAAACATTTAGCAGGCCCAGGTTTAGCTAAGCACTGACCACATCTTCCAAATTCACAGCAAATGGGGCAGTTCAAACCTGTTGAGGCTGGCTGGAAGATCTGTTATCCCGCTTGTGCTCTGAGCAAATTACTCCAAGGAATTCAGACAGTAAATCTATTACACAGCACTCTAGAGCTACAGAACATGTTTTTATAGAAAAAATAAATGTACAAATAAACATGTACCAGGATATCACTCTTGAGGGAAAACAGCTGGACCATCATAGTGGAAATAGTGGAAAAGGGATACATTAGGGATGTCATTTTGCTAAGCAAACACGTTGAGGAAAGGCAGACAGAACGTATAAACCAACCAATAAAAAGCTGGTTTTCCACAGCAGTATCAGGTATTTACAAATAATAAAAGCCTCTGTCTTAGCAACAAGATAAACCCCAGACTGTCAGGAGCCATAAAACTGCTAGTACTCCTGTACAGAAAAGCAGGAATATGGGAAATGTATTTATTGAATTGTCCTCTGTGTCTATCTTATTGTCTTCACAGACAGGCACTGCTTCAAGATTAATCTTCTTGGGAGATTAACAAAGAGATTGGCTGTTTTTACTTCAGTCATTGCTAGCAAAGCATTATTCCATTGGAGTAGCCTGTAAACCTGATCTGGTTTTACATATGTCCAGTCTCAACACAAGAAAAAAAAATTATACAATTGCTTCATCCACTTATTCTTTATTTTTGTGTTTAAACAATCTTCCTTGGAATTTTGGTAATATTTAGCAATATAGAAGACTGTATTTAACAGGAGGACTACCTGCACAGGAAACACAAAGAAACTTGGAGCTAATTCACCAGCATGAATAATCCATAAAAGCATCCACTAATTCACTTCCAGCAAAATCATACAGTTATTGAAGCTGTGGCTCTGTGAATCTCTTAGGAAAACAAAACCAAAGCCAAAAACAAACCACAAAACCCCAACACTGCACACAAATTAAAACAAACAAACATAAAAATGAGCAGAAAAACCCAAAACCAACCAACCAAAAAAATCAACCCACAAATTTAAAGTTTTTCTTTTTCAGATTGGATGAAATGAATGAGGAGACAGAGGCTATAATCCTGGCAAAACACCAATAATTTAAACTGTACATTGTGTAATGGTTACTCTGATTTGCACAACCCATTTAAAACTCTTTATAAAACACAAGGCAAATTAATTAAAAATAAGCATCCTTTAGAAGCACAGGCTAAATATTGCAGGATCATATTAGTGGCTTATTCCAAGGCTTCAAGTGATTTGGCTTTGCTTCTTTGATAAAAATGCTGACAGGATCTTTGGAGTTTTTGGGATGTTCTTTTAAAAAGAGAAGTACCAGGACTTTTAAAAGCATTAAATCATACCTACAGGGGAGGATGGCAGAGGGAGAAGTTGTAGCAGGTGGAAATAAAGGGGGATAATGATAAGCAAAGTTTTGCAAACAAGAAAACAATTTCCTTGAAAGAGGGACAGAATTTTCTTTCAACACTGACTGCCCATCTCAAAGAATAAAATCATGGGTAGGAGGAAAAAAAGAAAGAAAAAACCCATCACATTGTTTTGCTTCCAGTTTCTAGGCAGGCTTATTTTGATAACCAAGGAAAATAAAGTGTGCAAATGGAATCAGCATGCCTACCTTCCCAAGTGCTATATTTAAGATGCCTCAAGCGCACAATTTATTGAATAGCTATATTCCACTCTGTAATGATTGTCAGATTGCTGTTGAAAACATGTCTGTAAAACATGATTTTTTAAAATCAGATAAGACAAACCTGTATCTTGCCCTCTGCATGAGGTGACATAAAACAGTGAGCAAGGACTGAGGATGGAATCACACCACCAGGCTATTTCACTCAGTCAAATCGTAATAAATTTCTGTTCTTGAAATTTTCTGAATACACCTGGATATGCCTGAATCTGACCTCCAGTAATTAAGATCACTTTTTGTAAAATATAAATGAAGCAAGAAGTGTTTTTGTAATTTTTAAAAAGTAAGAAAAATTCAATGAATATATTATAAACTCACTTCTGCTTTAGCACTCTATGATCAATGATTCCTTTTTCGTTTTCAGCTGAACACAGATATTTCTTCTGCTCCACAGAAACAGAAGAATTTAACATCTGTCTGTCAGTAGCCCTGAAAGAAAAAAGAACAAAAATCACTCTCAGGTCTTGTGCAGCTTATAGAAAAGAGGAAGTTTATGGTTCTAAAATACCAGTGGCAGAAACAGAAAAGGAAAAAAAGTATCGAATATGTCATGATTTTATATACTGATGCCTCTTACTCAATCTCTCAGTTCAGTTATCAAACTCTGACAAATTAAAAGGAAAAATGTAGAAAGTTCTGCCTGTTTCTACTGTAATTACTACACAGTTACAAATCCAAGAAAATCAGCTTTCTCAGAGCTGCAGGGCAATTTTCATCTTCATAACCTGGCATCTTCTAATTTCTGGGTAAAACTAATCATTACAACATGCAAGAGGTGGGCTGATAGAGCTACTTACACAGCATTTCAATACACTTCTGTTTAACTAGAATCTTGAAAAGTTGTTTTTTTCTGGAGTTTAAGTCAAAAGCTTCAAGTTAGCTTTGCATTACTCCAGCCACTCTAGGAGATCTCCAAATGCTTCCTGCTCTTACAGTCTGCTGTTCCTGGCTATTTGCTCCAGCTCTAGCTCATCACTAGCAACAAAACTCTAGATGTCCACTTTGCTACGAGCCAGTCCAACTCACTGCTTTCCATTTAACCTTTGTGTCCACTTCTCTCCCTCTTCATATTTCTGCTGTTTCTTGTTTTGGTAGGTGTATTGGTGGAAGCCAACATCAGCAGTTTTACCTCATACTGGGGGAAAGGCAGAGCTAAGACAGAGGATAATGTTATACTGCCAAGAATTCATGGCAACCATAAACCACTCTTTTTTTTTTTTTTTTTTTTTTTTCCCTGAGTT
>VWYP01026913.1:195066-303220 GCA_013400435.1 Pycnonotus jocosus | reverse complement strand
CTAAAGGGAGCTTATAAAAAAGAAGCAGAGTGACTTTTTACAAGTGCAGATAATGATAGGGCAGAAGGGAATGGTTTTAAACTACAAGAGGTGAGATTTAGATTACATGTTAGGAAGAAATTCTTTAGTGGGAGGGTGGTGAGGCACTAGAACAGGTTGCCCAGAGAAGCTGTGGATGCACTATCCCTGGAAGTGTTGAAGGGCAGCTTGGATGTGTTGAAGGTGTCTCTGCCCATGGTGGGGGGTTGGAACAGGTCCCATTGTATAATTCAACTATTCCATTATTTATGTAGCTGGAAATCTTCTAACCTGATGAGCTGTCTCATGAAACTCTGTGATTGTTTAATGATTTGACCTCCTAAGTGTAGCCATCCTTCGTTAGCTTTTGCTGTATGTTTTTCAGGCAAAAGATGGTGGCACATTCTAGAACATGGTGAACTTTGTGTGTTTCATGGCCATGAAAAACCATCTGTAACTCCATTCTTGACTGTTTTCTGCTCCTACTACAAAGAAAATGGAAGCTGAATCTGTTTAAGATGTATTCTCCATTCATTCCTTGGAAATATGAAATTATTTTAATGGTTAGAAGGTTTTGAGACTTTGCAAGCAGCTGCTGAACAGATGGTAGAATATTAATACATTTTAGCATACAGTTATCTTCTCTGGATTTTTGTTGTTCAGCACTTTTGAAGTAATTTTGTTTAAAGGGTATTTATATTGACTTCCAATCTGACAACTTTTGTAATGCTAGTGTTTATTAAATTATGCACTAATTGTTTTCTTAGAGGCTTTTTATTCAGTTGACTTAAACTTTTTTTTAAGAGAATATATGCTGTGTTTAATACTTCAGATGTAGTAGGCAGGAAGCCTCAAAAATATCTCACTAGATGAGTTTGCACTGTAGCATCATTGGAAAAATTTAAAAATCACTCTTGTTATTCAACTTCTTGTAAGATACAGTCCTATGTTCAGAAAAATGGATGCCTCATTGTGTCCTGCTGACAAAGGGCAGGCAGAGAAATTTGAAGATGTGGTTTTGGATGTTTTGTGAGCAACTGTGTCACTGTTGCATATGACAGCATTCTGACAGCATTCTGACAGCATTCTTACTGTGCAGCAACTTTCTTAAATGAGTTGGAAAACTTCAAAGCCATTGCATCTCCAGTAGAATAACGTCTGCATTTTACCATGCCTCTCTGCATAAGCCCAGTCTTGGACAATGATGTCTGTCCATGGCTTAGAAAGCTGTGTTTTGGGATCTCCATTACTGTCTGAACTGCATCTCGTTCCAAACAGTTGGATGTTTTTGCTGGAGAATGGAGAAATCATGGTGGAAACCACAAAGCTGGTTGGGATACAAGAAGTAGGATGTGTCAAGTTTTGGAATTCAGTTTCCTCTGAGTCAGTCTTTTGAGGTTAATAAGCATTCTTGCTGCTTTCTGTGGGATAGCTTTCTAATCCTTCCTTCAGTACTGTTTGTTGACCGCAGGGAAACATTGCCTGGAAAAAAAGGGAAAAAAAGGATTTTTATTATTAGCTAATTGTAGACTTAGGATACAGCTACGGATACAGTAAGTGGTTATGTTGATACTATTTTCAAAATTGATAGGTTATTTTTTCATTATTAATTTATCTAAGCATGATGCTAAGCAGTCTGGGTTTTTTATTACTAGACTGTGGTATAATTTTCACAAATGTTTCAAATTCAGAGATTTGCACTTATATGGGCATAAGATGTATAAATTCATAAAGATGAGTACAGAACATTGTTATATTTGATGAATGATTTAATAATTTTTTTTTAAAAAACCCATTATTTATGTTCCTCAGAAGGGACTGTTTAAGCATTTTTCTGAGTGGTAATCTAGGAATCACAGAGACATATCTCTTTTAACAGAAAAATGGCTTTAAAAAGCTAACATTGCAGAAAACAAAATAAAGGACAATTTTAGCATCAAAACCAATTTTCATCTTTTGGTAATTTGACATTGGCAGAATAGAAGTGCTTTCAGAAAGGATGATGGCCTTTTTTGCCTTGAAACTGCCTTCACTGAACTTCTCTGGTTTTGGCTTCATGATAAATTTGCTGATCATCAGAATCTGTCCCAGGACAGCTGCCACACCACTTCTTTGATTAGATTTGTGTTAATATATTACATTAAGAAAAGGAGAAAACTAAAAATCATTGCAAGATCTTTCAAAGACAAATTTGAGAAGCAAGGTGCAGTTTTGCACCTTAAATGCACACGAAGAAGAAAAGCTAATACAGATTAAAACTTCCTAGAAGAGAGGACACTTGAGAAGTTGCAGAAGGCATGGCTAAGTCTCATGTATGGGCAGTAGGATTAGATTTATAGACCGCAAGGAAACGCTAATAGATGTTCGTATTTAAGTTGCAATTTGAGATTTTTCTGCTTATTTTCTTTAGGGTACTGGCAAAATAAGTATTTTACACAAATACTTGGCTCAAATTGTTTTACTTATTCTCCAGTGGGTCTCAGAATAGATATTTGAACTGAGCAAACTATTTGGCCCCTAAAGCTATTGTAGGACAGACTGCTAACATATCTGCTAATCTGAAATACAGTAAGCATATAACTAAAGTGTTTATTGCCATTACAAATACAGTCTTGAATCTTGTTTTGGAAAGAATAACCCTTGAGTGATTGCAGTCTTTATTTCTTTAAGGTTTTTGCTTTCCTTTTCCCTTCTGTTCCCCCTCCCTTCAAGATACCTTACAGCAAGGCTATACATGAATTCTTTGTTTGGTAGTGACTTGCCAGTGGTTCCTCTTCACAGAATTGTATAGACACAGCGAAAAAATTGTATAGACACTTGCAAAAAAGGTTTGCAAGAAAACATTTGATCCTGGGTTGCTCTTGAACCCTCTTAGAGGAGATGACAGCATGTCTTGCACAGGGCCAGGAGTTGGACTCGATGATCCTAATGGGTCCCTTCCAACTCAGCATATTCTATGATTCTGTAATCTTCTGTGTGCTGTGTGTCGTGGGTGAGAGCCTCGCTGTGCTGAGGCCACGGCCTCATTGCAGCCTGCAGCCTTTGGGGAATTTACCTGATACAGTGTGTGCAACAGGGTTTGCAATTGAGAGAGCATTATCTTCAACTTCCTAAGGTAACTGTTGTATTGGCTGGCTGGGACATTGTTTTTATGTTGAGTTTTTGGTCACCTTAAGGGATGGATCCTTCAGCTCTTCTTTAATGGACCGTGGCTGTTCAGCTGCAGAGCCCTGCAGGTCTGTGTAATTGCTTCAACAAACTGGGCTTTGGCTCAGTGATTCCTATCCTGTATTTCTTGGTGGTTGAAATAGAATTGCCCAACAAGCATCTTTTACAGCACAAGAGGATAATTTGTGTGCCAGGTTTTTGCAGTAAGTGTACATTTATACAAGTTTTGTGGTGTGCTTTTAGTAAGCCTTGTAAAGACAAACTTTCAGAATTTTTCATTACTCTGCTTATGTCTCAGCCCCCACTCACCACTTGTTCTGTCAGCCTCGCATCAGCCAGTTCTTAGCTGGAGTTCCCTTAGTCTGAATCACAGTATTAATTTTTATACATTTTAGGTCATCTTTTTTTCCTGTTTCACAAAGTCTGCCTTATATCCTCTTTCACATGAGAACAACAGTGGCCTATTACATTATTTTTTACATTGTAAGGGAATTATATTAACTCTTGCACTTTGGCCTGGGCCTCAGTCCAAGCTTGAGAAGTGGAGCCTTGTACCAAAGTATCAGTGCTTGCTTCTGTTTTCATCCATATATTCACAGTCTAGGTCTTAGAATGGAATTACACTCAGTAACTGCATTTTTAGTTATTAGTCTTCATCTGCCATTGTCTTCATTTTGGCAGAAAGCTAACCATCAATGTGGCTGGAAGGATATGCATAGAATGCACAGGGAAATGCAAGTGGTAGAGTTATAGAATGGGTGAGATTGGAAGGGATCACTGTAGGTCACATGGTCTCACCCCTTGCTTAAGCAGGGACACTAGAGTCTGTTCTCCAGGATTCTATCCAAATGGCCTTTGAGCTTCTCCAGAAATGGAGATGCCACAGCCTCTCTGGGCAATCTGTGCCAGTGCTTGGTCACACTCAGAGCTTCCTGATGTTCAGACAGAGCCCATTTGTGCCCATTGCCTCTTATCTTGTCACTGAAAATAGCCTGGCTGATTGTTCTATTACTAACTATATTCTATTACTCTCTTGAATTGCTTTCCATCATTCCTCCAAATGCTATGCAGTTACCAGCCTCTTCCTGTTACAGCTCAAAATGCTGGTTTCTGTCTTTACAATCCTGGGCCACACAAGGGTTCCTTTTTTTTTTTTTTTTTTTTTTTTTTTCAGTTTTCCTTTGTGGTATCAGTGCTGAAGCCACCCTTAAATATAAGGAGTGTTTGGAGGTGTATCTGGAAAATGCTGATGTCAGCATAGCTACCCCTCCATTATAACCTGAGCAACCAAGCCATGAGTATGTAATGCAAAGTGGGGAATACAAGGAGCTTCATACCCCTCTCCTTTTGGTAGCTGAAACAGATTTTAGAGATTACATTTACCAAGCGTGGCCTGCTAAAGTGCCATCATGAGCTCTGCTGCTTTAAGTCAGTTTAGTCTTGATTAAAATTTCACATAACTTTCATCCCAGGAATTTAATCAGCTTTTGAAATATAAAGGAAACATTGATGTTAGGTTTTTGTATCACACTGAGGTCTGTGATGTGGGAACCCAGGGCATCTCTTTGGCTGCCCTGGAAGCTCAGGAAACCCTGGCCAGACAGTCTGGGAACTGAGCAAAGGAAATTTGAATTTTACCCTAGAGCACTGCAATACCCTGGTCCAGGGGGGTGAACAGGGGGGTTTTGCCTCTGTCTGTGGGGGTCACAGACCATGGCACAAAGCAGAGATGAATTACAAATCTCAAGAGTGTGAAACACAGTAGTTTAGCTTATCACAGAGTGATAAATATGTAGTTATAGGTTTTTCTGATAGAAGTAGATGGAGACAAGATGGAGATTTTGGGGCGGTTCCTAAGGCATTTCTTCTTCTTCTTCACCTCCATTTTCTGCTGTGACGTTAGCACAATGTGGCTTGGGGAGATTGGGCCAAGTGGGTATGATCTGTTTGATGTGGATGGTGGACATTGGTAGGAAATGGTAAACAATATGTTTGTAATAATCTGTATAAAAGGGGACAAGCTTTCGGGGGACTGGGAGTTCCCTAATGGCTGGTGTTCAGAGCAGTCCTCGCTGAGGACAGAGCGAACTATGAGATAAAAAGAAAGAATAAACACCATGATAGACCTTGAGAAACTGAACCTTGAAGCCTCTGTCTCTTTCTTGCGTCTGCCCTGAAGCATCCAGGAGGGCAAAAAGACTCTGACCACCTGAATATCGGAAATCGTAATCCGATACTGTGAGTCTGTCTGTTGTGTCTCAAAGCAAATATGACAACACTGTGCAAAAGGGAAAAGAGATTTTTACCATATTCATCTCTAAAGAGAAGTATTATTAAATGATAATATTTCTGTTAATGTGAAGCAACAATGGAGAAAGGAGGTGAGGAAATAAACTCCCTGTTCTTATTTAGTAGAAGAGTTTGTTGAATACTGTGGAAAAAGAAAATCCTGAAGGTAGACAACATACCAAAATAAGACTATCCTCCTTGGGTTAATTTTCTTTGTAAGTGAGAATTTCCTGCTCTGTAAGGTGAAGATTTGAATTGAGATCAAGAGATGTCACCCTTACTGCTCCTGTTTGCAAGCCAGTGGGTATTCTAGCAGTACAAAGAAAAACCTGATTTTTAAGCTAAGCAGCATTCCTTGAATAAGTTCAGTTCTCCACAATTTTCTGTATTGTTTTTCTTTAAAGATTCAAGTGCCATAAAATTAATTCAACAATAGCTGAGACACAATTAGACAATACATAGACATGTTCTTCACCTCTTTACTTCCTTGTATGGTCTTTTTGCAGAACATCTGTGCTCATCTTACTTGGCATGGAAGTAAAATGATTTTTTTTTTTTAAAACACTAGCTGTAAGTCAGAGGGGTGAGTTTTTCTAAGGAGTATTGGAAACCAGTGTTTTGTGAGTTCCAAAGGTAGAAATTACAGATATGTCCCATGCTCTCTGTTTTCTCATCATTATTATTGATGTTTGTTTGGCAAAATACTGTTTTTCGTGTCGTTTAGGTTCTCTTCTTATTCTCAATCTCAAAATCTTCAGGTACTTGTATTTACATGTATTGCAGCTTTGTTTTTTTCAGAGTAAGTGTTGTTTTCGAGTGTTAGTGTTGTTAGAAAAGACTTTGTTAACTGGCATTAACTCCACATGCAGTCTCCTCAAGTTGGCGTTTTCTGTGCGAATGGAGCAGCCAGAGTCTCTACATCAAGCTAAGGTCTGGGAAGTCCTGTCTCTTAGCTGAGGGGCTGCTGCTCCAACAACCCAGTGAGTGTGTGTTTGTGTGGAGAGTGAAAAAGATGAGATATACCAACCATTTTTACGGATTGTTATTCATATCTTGACTTTGGAAGGACATCTTTTCTTGAATTTTGAAGTGCAAGAGTTTTAGGCACGTTCCTTGTTTGAAAACTACCTTGACTTAATTCTCTAGAGACAAACAAGAAAAAGAGAAACCTATAAACCTTGTTATTGAAGAATATTTTTATATTACTCAATAGTCTTTGAGGCTGTATGTTCACACCATTTTAGTGAAACTGGATCATAAGCTCAAAGCATAACTGAAACTATTTATGATTATTTTAGTTAAAATTATTAACATGCCCCCAAATTAGAATGTTGTCTATTATATTTTGGGAGGCTTTTTGTTTGTCATTTCCACTTTTCACATAGTAGTAACCTGTATAACTGCATTTTTTTTCTATATAGTATCCCTTCTTTTCACCCCTGATTGCAATGCGCCTTTCTGTCTCCCCTCTGAGTCTTGTATATGGACCTGTATGGCTTCTGGGTAGGGCTGTGGCTACCATGTCTCCCTTCTTACTTATCTGGCATAAAGATTTGGGGGTTTTTTGTTTGTTTTTTGATTGTTGATTTATCTCCATCTGTGCAGCATAATCACCTGTGGAATGTAATGCATATATGATTCAGGCAAACTCCTTGAAAAACTTGATTTTGTTTGTTTTAACTGTGTAGTTAGGAAGTGCATCACTGAAGATGCACTTTCTAAACTGGGAATGCACAAAAGCATGAGTTTGGAAAGTGTACTGTCAGATCACGGGGTCTGATGGTGTCTCTGGAGCACAGCATGATTGTACTGGAGATCTCGTGTCCAGCAGGAGGGAATGTGGAAGCTTATTCCAGGGCTGGGTCCAGATTCAGGGGTGCCTAAATTGAGCAAAGGAGGTGTTGAATGTACATGCCATTCTCTCACCTCTGACATCTCAATGAATTGACAACACAATGAATCTGTGACAGATTCTTTCTGAAATCAGTAGAGTTCCATGAATGCAAGAGTCTTCGATTCCCCTTGCGGACGTGCCCAAAGCTGGTATCCACAAGCTGGGCATGGGCAGCAGTGCATGGGTAGATGTTGCGTGGCTCAGCAGGTCCAGGGCTGCCCTGGGAGCAGGGGTGCGTAGCACTGGAGAGAGGTGTCAGCTCCAGAACTGACTCAGCTTTTGTTGAGTTCCTATCAGCATGCTCTGCCACTGGCTTGGAAAAGAAAAATGACCTCTTTCATACTGCCACTTAAGCATTTATGAGCCATATCCTAGATCACTTTTTCAGAATTTGACCCTGGCTGTTAAGTCAGTTTACTGCTTTTGAAAGTTGTCCTGAAACCTACAGCCAGTTTTTATTATACCACTTGGCTTTGGTAAATCCTGGAAACTGCAGGTCCACTGTCAGTTTTGCTTTTATTATGTGAGAGAAACAAGTAGGAGTTTGATAAGTACATGGTTAAGGTGTTTATACCTGTTTGAGCTTTTTAACTGATTTCTTGACAAAAACTGGTCAGTGTATAGGAAATTTATAAAGAAAGATCTGTTTGAAAATTGGAGTCACTTGTAATACTCATGGATTTGTTGGTTCAAGTGAATGAAGTGCTTGTCTCCAGAATTTTGAATGCTTTATGTCAGGGGGAGTCAGGATTCCCCAGCACATCCTGGCAGCAGGATTCGGTGGCCAGCTTTCAGCTCAAGGAGGTGGCTGCTGGCCCTTGGTGTAGGGCTTCTCATGCTCCCTGGGCGCTGTGACTTCCTCGACCTGTGCTCTGAGAGCACTAACCACGTGGGTACTTCTTGTAATTTGTGGCAGTCACCTGGTTGGTACATGTTACATTTCTAAAACAGCCTGTCCCCCTCTGTCCCTCATGGTCCGTGCTGGAGTTGGCACAGATAACTCTTTTACCTTGTGGCCTTCTGGATAACACAATTCTTTGTTCTTTTCTATGAAGTTTAGCTCAATGTATTGTTAATCTCAGAGCTGAAAAAGGTGTGGGAATGTTGAATTGAAAATATTTGTATTTTTCCAAATCCCCCAACCTCAGACCCTGGCTTGGCTGTGTTCTCCATTCACGTTTTCACAACACTGGAGGAGCTGGAGGAACAACACTTCAACTGCCAGTTTGAAGTGTTCTCCCAGGCTGTGCAAAACATTTTTTCATAATTTATAGCCTTGAGGTAAAACTTTTCAGTGTCTTCTCATATTTTACTAAATAAGACAGATGCCTGGTTTTTGTTTCCATACCTGGAGAACACAGAAATATGATCACATAGATGGTATCTTGAGATACCTAGCCACTTCACTTGTACATGTATTTCTGTGAATGTTCCAGGCTGATGGCTTTTGCTCTTTTTCAGATGTTATGTTTTAGTGGTGGCTGGAAGACCATTTTCTCCCAACAGTGAGCCAATTATAGGAACAGCTTTCCCCAGGCCCTCTCCTAGGGAAGGCAGATGAACTGTGCATGGGTTTTGTTCTGCTGCAGGCAATGGAGAAGACAAAAGGTGGTGTGCAATTGAGGGCTTAAAGGAGCAAGTCAGGAATAAGGGGAAGATTGATGACCTTCCAGTACAGTTTTGTGCTTGAGTGGTTTCCCAGTATTTTTCTGTCTGTCTCTTGCATCTGAGTGGGATTTCAGACCCTGTTTCAAACCTAAGGCCACTTAGAGATACATGGTGATTTTAGAGAAGACTATGAGTAAAAACTGGATCTGATTCAACAGATAACTCTTGCAGCTGAAAAGGTAATGAGAACAAATGTTATGCTTAGCCCTGCTGCTGTGGAATTTCTCTAAATATACAATAAGCCAAGATGAAAGAAGTAACACAAAAAATGTTTGCTGCAATTTCATATTGAGTCTTCAGGCTGCAATTCTAGATAAAACTATTAAAAATAATAATAAAAAAATAGTTAAATTCTGTCTAGGCTATTTGCCCAAAAAGACAGTGTTACACCCACCATATATTTTGCCTGTTTGGACAGAATAGTACGTGCAGAGAAGCCCAGTCTGTGATCAGAAGTAACTTTTTATGAGACATAGAAAGTGCTGCCAACTGCTAAGCTATTTGTGGTACCGTGTTATGGCTAGCAGAGGAGAGCAGGTTTGCATTAAGGCTCTCAACAGTCCTAAAAATATGTCATTAGGGGTGTGTGCTGAATGCTGACCGGCATTAGCAGTGCATCAGGCGTGAAAACTGCACACAGCCTCGCTCACATACACACGCAGTTACTCAGATATCAGCAGAAATGCAGGGGCAGATGCAATGAGTGCCTCAGCATTGTTGACAAGAGCTGTACCACCTGAAATTTCTCTGTGACAGCTTAAGGAGACACAGTTTATCTCCCCAGCTGTAAGACGCCCATGCTGCAGCAGCATCTCTCTGGTTTCCAAAGGAAGAACCAGGGCAGAGAGGAAGTTCAAACATTTGTGATAACTTGGGTTTGGGGAGCTACACCATTCAATCTGAATCATTGTTCTAATTGCTGACACTTTTGAAGACATTTTTCAAAATCGCTTCTAATTTCTCTGTATTAGCTGTGTATTTATGCATCATTGCTGTAGAAGCTGGAAGGACTCAGGACAGGGTGGGAGAAGTTGAAATAGTTCAAATGTACTGGATAGAGAGTTCAACTACAGGAAAAGTCCAAAGGCTTCTGTAGTTAAAGGATTTTGTGCAGGATTAAAAAATGTATTAAACTTTGTGTAAGTTAAAATCCTTTAACTGTTGAGTGTGCACAACCAATTTCAGAATTGAGATAGTTGTAATCCCAAATTGTGTTGCATTTATAGCAGTAATATGGCAATAATGACAACTTTGCGTTAAGAACTCGATTCAAAGCGCTGTCATGGTAAGCCATTGTACATTAATCTTTATTACTCACTTACTGAAATATTTTATTTATATGTCTGAATTTTTAAAAAAAATCATTTGGAGGATTTCAGATTCTCAGGAAACATGAGACTTTCATAGACAAATTTTCATCAATGGGGTTTAAATAGTGGTTTGATCTGAAATTGGTACTTAACTGGTATATATCAGTTTGTCTTCATGAAAGCTTGATTATGGATAAGTTCTTATGTAAGATGTTTATTTTATGACAATAAATTTTAACTGCTTAACTGCTTAAATAGCAAAGATGTTGTAAATGTAACAGGTCATGGTATTTGCAAAGTTCTAAACTCAAATGTTTTACTTCAGTGTGACTTTTGAGTGTTTTTTTAAACCTCTAACATGGATCCAGACAGGCCTACCCAGAGAATTTCTCAGAGGAGTCAGAAATTTTCTTCATGGATTATTCTCAAGTTAAATGACATCCTTCCTGACTGAAAAGGGGAAATATCAGTTGCATGATGGCACTGATGGTTATTTATAAAAATCCAACTGCAGACAGTCACATTTCTTCTCTTGTCTGTCCAAACTGCAACCTCATTGTGGGACACTTGATCTCCTCCGTATGCCCTGAGGAGACCTTTTCAAAGTGGGCGTTTTAAATGCATGACATTTTGAACAATACTTAAATAGCAGCATTCTATTTCAATGCTTAATTATGGCTGAATGTACACTTTCACCAAAGGTGTTGCTGAAGTATTTGTGGTTTCTCTTCATCTGTTGGTGCTGAGGTTCCAGTGTGATGTGATAACATTCATTCTCTGCAAGATCGCTGGGTTATTTTTGCTGCACTGGCAGCTGTTTGATGAGGCTAAATCTGAGTGGCCAGAGACTTATTTTCTGTAAGGAATTGCACAATTGGCATTTTGGGTTTATGTGTGAAATATTCCTGCCCTTCTGGCTGGAGAC
This sequence comes from Pycnonotus jocosus, assembly GCA_013400435.1. NCBI lineage: Eukaryota > Metazoa > Chordata > Aves > Passeriformes > Pycnonotidae > Pycnonotus > Pycnonotus jocosus. Next base: position 291,948 of record VWYP01026913.1, on the reverse strand, counting down.
CACAGGGTCCATAAGCAGAACAGGTGGACGTGGGCATTTCTGTTTTTGTTCCAGCCCATGTCACCTCTGGTTGGAAGTCACCCCCCAGCCCTTCATGCCAGGATATATTCCCTGTGGCAAAGCAGCCCTTAGCTGAAGGTCTGTTGCTTCATTAAAGCAAACGCTTGAATGGTGAGAAAGACACCAGGAAATGAGTCTAGGCTGTGGGAGAGTACAGAACTAGTGTAATTACACAGTTTAACTGAGGGATACCTTAGGAAAGCAACTGTAATGGGAAATCACAAAGTCTGGTTGGTGTAATAAGGAGATACAGATTAATTTCTTTAAAGCTGTTTTGACATCTAAAAGGCTGTATGCTTAATTCATTAATTGCCAGTACAGTAATGAAATAACTACCAAGGTTCAGGCAGAACTCAAATATTCTTAGAGGACACAGGGAGGAAAATGTTGAAGCAAAAAAAAGTGTTTCCAGATAGGCAGACCAGTAAAGGAATCAGTAAAGATATTTATGGCCACATGCAACCTTTTGGAGTGAACAGGAACCTATCCATTGCTTTTTAGTAAAAGCAGGGTTATATCACTTGTTCTGTCATTTGCTCACCCAGGACATCCTTTCAGAAGGCCTGCATGGAGAGCTTCAAATGTAAATTGAATAAACTTTGCAAACTGTTGGAGATGCTCACTTGACACAGCAATGTGAGCAAGTCCCTGAAGACCCTACCTTTTATATATAGTACTGAGAAGCACTGCCATTTTAAACTCATGCAGTGAGAGAGACAGAGAAATGGGATAAAAGTCATTTATCTCTAAAGCACTCCTGTCTTAGTATTTATTCAAATACTTTCAAAGTCTGAAAGCTAGAAAATTACAATCATTAATGATATTTCTCTTTCTTTCTTTCTTTCTTTCTTNTCATTAATGATATTTCTCTTTCTTTCTTTCTTTCTTTCTTTCTTTCTTTCCCCATAATTTCATCACTGTCTACATTAATTCTCTCATTTGCAAAAATTTATTTCTAATTCCTTTCTGTTCAGCTCTCTTTTTCAGCTCAAGTGTATGTATTTTTTAATCTCCCATGTTTAAATTTGGGCTCCCTTTTAACCACCCTGTAGAGTCTCACCCTTTGCTTCTGAGTAGCCAGACAGCTATTTCAGTGTAGGAGGGTAAGCAATTTTAACAGCTGCAGATTCCTGGCTGTAATTGATGTCTTTGCTTAGAAAAAACAGCCATTTAAATGATATGGCCCATGCATTTGAGAACACTCAGTGGAAGAAAGAGGATCTGATAGTTTTCTTTAGGACAATGGAGACTTCACAACTAGATGTAGCCAACTATGTTCCTACTAAAGGGAAAGTTGGAACTGGGTATCTTGATTTTTTATGGTTCTACTGCATGCAGTGCAGCAGGTAGCTCATACCTAGGTTTTTGGAGCCCTGCTTTGAGTGGGTGGTTGGAGCAGGTGTCTTTGACTTCACTTGCAGCCTAAATTATTTTTGACTCTCTAACTTTATACTTTTTTTTTTTTTTTTTGCTGAGTTAGGCGTAGAAGCGTGTTTGCACCTTGACTACTGTTAGCAGGTATGGCAAACTGAAACCATGTCACTTTGTAATTAAGATAGTTCAACAAGATTTCCACCAGGGCTTGCTAATGCCATGGTGATGATGAGAGGAGTTCTTGATTGACACAGTCACTGATCTGTTGTTAATAGAGAAAGCCCACTCCTCTCTGTGTAGCATAAATGGAGATCTGCTGCTCCCATATTTTCCATCGCCCTTCAGCAAGACCTGCAGCTTTTGCATCTGCAGCAGCACAGGAACAAATACAAGAGAGACCTCTGTGAAGCACTGAGCTCTGGTTTCCTGGCTCTCAGTGCAGGTAGCCAGCTTAAAGTAATTTTGTGACTTACACAAGCACATGTTTGTGTCAGGGTTGCTTTAATTCAGTGTTCTTCATGTTGCATATTCATGGGCTAACATGAGAGTAGGTTTTCCAAACTAAGACCTGTGAGCATCCTGCACAGCAGGATGTTGCTCTTCAATTGGTTTGCAACAGGGTTTGATCAAGGAGCAGGACTTTTCTTTTTATATACCAAATACAGTGTTTTGCACATCTGAGTTCCACACCTCCTGTGCAGATACTGTAAATTTGGGGGCTGTAAGAATCTGTTTGGGGAACACAGCTCCTGCAGTGAAGCCTTGGTAAGAGGGGTGAGGGGCAGATACCTTAAGTAATTTAAGAAATTGAGAAATCTGAATTGTTTTGATTCATTGATGGAAAAATTACTTGCTTTGCACTTACTCCTTTCCAGTGACTGTACCCTGTAGATACATACAGATGATGGATCATTTGAGGACTTGCTTATTCTTTTTTTGTATGTTGGGCTTCCTTTATTTTTGTGTGACTGTAGAGCAGAACACTGGCTATTTGTAAGTGTTTTTTACACAAATATAAGTTCACTAATGTCAAGAGTTGCAAGATTAGTAATAAATAAAAACTATGTTTTGGTAGGATTGACTCTCATCACTACCAAAGCAAAAAAAATAAGCTAGTGGTGAATTTAAGTTGAGGAAAAAGATTCATCAGAGAACCAGTGAATGAATGGCACAGCGGATGCTCTCCAGAACTGATTTAGAAAGCTGTTACTTTATTCAAAAGCAATCTGCTTCAAACATCTCCTAAGAGTCAAGACTGTTGCTTTTTATGAAGTTTAGTAATCTGTTTCCACAAAACTGAACAATGAATATTAAGCTTTAAATTGCATGGATTTTCAAACAGACCTAAACAGAAAAAACTAAATAACGGATTGTGAATCCTGCCATCCACTCACCACTTCCACTCATTTTAAAGAAAGTTATCCCTCTTAGAATGATTGGGCAGCATGGCCCATCCTCCATTGAAATGCAGCACCTTAGCCAGTTGTGGCTATAGCAAGCTCTGGTTTTGCAATACTCTATGTTTGCAGTACCTTTGTATTGAGCTATCCAGCCCTTCCAGTGGTCAAGAACATAGGTCCCTCAGTATTTGGAAGTTGCCTGGAGATGCTTTAAACTTATTTAAATATCTGAACAAATCTAAAAAACTGACATCTGCCTACAAATATTTATTGTGAAATAAGATCGCCTTGGGTTTGTTATAAGGAAATTAACCAGATTGTATTACCACTTGGAGATCCCTACATTGTCTCTGTGCAGGCTGACTTCAGTCAAGTGGGGCACAGTACCTCAGGCACCAGACACTGCTGTCTTTCCTTGTCACCTTGACACTGAACGCAGTGGTGACTGCAGTGTGAGGTTTGTCTGAGTTTGACAAAGTAGTTTTCTGAATTCGGAAAGCAGTGACATTAGCCATACTTGTTCTTTAACAACAAAATCAGCATCTCCCTAATTCCACACTACAACAACTAAGGAGAGTTGGCTCCAGCAAAATGTGTTAATTAAACCCAAATTCCTAGCTTCTGATGTCTAAAATCCCTCCAAAACCTATATGCTAATAATGTTTGTGTTTAGTGCATGTAATGTCCATGTGATTTTTATTTTTTTTTTAAATGATCTCTGAAATTTAGCAATTTTGGGTTTTGAAAGGGGCTGTTTGGGGTTTAAGCTTGCAGAAAGAAACACTGCAGAATCACTGTGAAAGTGTCTGGTTTTGATGAAAGACAGGGCTTGATAAAGAATGGTAGTTGATCAGTCATCAGTAATTTTATTATGTGTTAAGGGAGACATTTATCCAATAGTTAATGAGACATTCCAAGGTATATGATACACTGAAGACTAGACAAAAACTTGTGATATCCTCCTGAACATCTCTTCCTCTCTTAATGATGTTCTGGTAGTGCCCACAGGAGAGCAGTGTTCTCTTCACTGGTATTTGTAACCAGTCCAGGCTCAGAGTGCTTATGCTCCAAGAAGATAAATGATGGGAAAAACTGAAAAGATTATTAAAAAATCCTTATTCAGTCAAAACACGTTGTTCAGAATGTAACCTCCAAACCTGGACAGTATTAGTGAGCTAACTATTTTAGGCACCATAGCACAGTAGGGTTTTGGTGAGAGCGTCATTCCTTAGCTAGAAATATAATATAAGTCTTTAAAGAATTTCTAGTCTGAGTAACAAAATGAGATACATTTTCGTCACAGAGGGACACAAGGTGAAAAGTTCAGGTCTGGATCCACTTTGAGTTTGGTCTATTTATATGGATACATCTGATAAAATGCAGCTGCAAGCTTCAGATTCGTGTTTTTCTAATGTTTTGGAGAACTTGGAGTCAGTTGGGTTTTGCACCTTCTGCTGTTTCCAAGCGTCTGCTGCTAGGGAAGGAGCGGTGCCACTGAACAACAGAGCTCAACTTCTCATGCTGGACTTGTGTGGGATTCATGCTGTTTCAAAAGGAGATTGAAATCCTAGATCATAGCCATTGGAGCTAAAGCATCTTGACAACTCCCCCTGCACCCCCCTTGCTATTTTAAAATTATTTTCAACTCTCAAATCTGCTGAGTAATGAAGCAAGATGCCATTCAGGTCTCTGATGAGGGTCTGAACAGAGCAAATTGCTGGCTATGCAGCTACATAAAGTTCCAAGTGCAACAAAATTTGTGAAAGCATTTGGCTCCACTACCCAGCTATTTGAAAACCCAGGTGTAAGAGAGCATAGCAGCAAATCTCATACCTCTTGGGCTGGAGATTGGCATTTTATGTAGCTGTGTGTGATGTGTCAGCTTTGCCTCTGCTCCCTTTAAAGTAAAACTAATCTGTTCTGAATGTAACAAGTGCCATCCAGCATTCATTTAGAAATCTATTTATGTTTGACTCGTCCTTACAAATAAAGCTACCATGAAACAATTTAAAGTAGCCTGCTCCAAAGCCATATCTGAATTTCTGTTAAGTATAAAAGTACTATTCTGCCCATTTTAAATATGAGAAAATAATTTTAAAAAATTCTAAGCAAAGACTATTACCTAATCTTTGCATGCAAATAGTATTTTTTGCTTTGGGGATTCACTCACAAATACAAGTGCTGAGGAATTTAGTAGTCAAGGCATAGCAGGAGTATGATTGTGTTGGGGTTGTCCAAGTGTACCACAGTGCTTCACCTCCCAGATCACTTTCTTTGTAATTAATTCTGGTCAAGGGGAAAGGATTGTGAAGATGCTTGTGGTATAAATGTAAGAGCCAGTGAGGCAGTAGCTGATATGTAAGGAGAAATGTGAGTGATGCAGCCAGATGCATCTCCTACTTCTCTCACTTGAGAGCTGCAGCAAGGGCTTACATCGATGGGATTAGCTTGCAGCTATCAGTTGGAATACTTAATAGGAAGGTCCCAAAGAGACTTAACAAGCTCTTTAGTGTGAAATTAAAACTTATCCAGAGTTCACTGGCATGCTTGAGAATTGGCACAGCCACAGCTGCTGTCTTTCATGCAGCTCTGTTTTGTCATGTGAAGCACAAATTGTGCCAGAATGGAGAAAACTGTTCCCAAATTTAAATGCTCTATTCTCCCATCTTTCCAGCACAAGGAGTGCTGCCTAGGGAGCTGTGATTAAATTTACTACCAGTAGGATGATATAAAACACAGCATTGAGTTTGTAGCCCCAACAGTTCTTTGCATGACATGAAGCGAAGGGGCACTGGAGGAGACAGATCTTTGATGCTGCTCGTCAGTCTAAAGTCAATCAGTACCCATTAATTCAGCCTACCAAAAACCTTGAGTTGCCCTAAGATCATTCACCATTCATCTTCAGAAAAGCTCACATCTTCTGAGGAAGTCTGCTACAAAAAAGTTATCTTTATGCATAGCTATTTGTAAAGTTGCCTTTTCTTGTCCATTTGGGCTGGGAAGGGCAGGGACAGAAGGTGGAGAGATGCCCCTTCAAGTTACCTGTTACCCTGTGCCAGGCGGATTTTGAGACTTAACATGGGTGTTTGCTCTCACCAGATCGCCAGTGTGCTGCCTCCTGCCAACATGCAGATCCCAAAACACCCTAATCTTTAGGGTGGCTGAGCAGGAACTATCCTGTTTGTCTCTCACGTTAGAGCTTGGATCCTGAGGCAGAGGGGCAGGAGACTCAGCAGGTTGTGTATGCTGCAGTACCAGGAAATGGACCACGCTGTCTAGTTTGTTACCTGGTGTTTCATCTAAAAAAAAAAAAAAAAAGAAGAAAAAGAAAAAAAAGAAGATTTTTTATCTGATTTTGTAACACCTTACTTATTTGTGGGAAAGATAAGGGACTTTATCTGATAATTTTATCTGCTTTTATTGTTCCTCATGAATATACTGCAGTAGGCCATGCTGAGCATGAAATCAGCCTTGTAAAGAAAACAGCTTGTTCCCATTATAACAGTATACGAACGCTAAAAATGGGCTTCGTTAGTTACAACAGCTGAATCCCAGCATCCCCTGAAGTTATATTCAGATAATAATACAAGATTTCATATTTCTACTTGGCATAGGAAATAAATGTGCAGTTGGAAGTCAGCACCACAGAGCTTGCATTAATAGGTGATGTTTATAAAATTTATTTTCTTGGAAGTAATCTCCTCAAGATTTTGTTGTAACAATGCCAGATCCCAGAAAACATCATATACTAAGTCTTCTGTGTAAATTACATCACCAGAAAAGTTTCACGTGTTATACCCATCCTCATCTGATAGATGAAATCTGTGCCTCCATCAACATAGGATAATCAAATTCTCATGTGCATGGATGTCTAATACAAGTTCATTGAGGTTGTCTTGGTCTCAGCTGATGAGTAATTCTGTTCCATTTAATGCACTGATGTTTGTGTCAGTTACTAATTTAAAGCCTTTCTTGCAATTTCCAGGAAATGCTTAGTCTGTAAATTGTACCCATAATTTTCCAATGACCTAACATTTATACTGGCACTAACAGGCCTTAGTTGTAATAATGATTATGGATGGAGCTGATAGAAGATCAGATACCCCATCACTGGGTTCAGCACAGATGAAAGGAAAAGCGATGGTCAGAATGGAGGGGTTTGGTGTCAGATGAAAGGCAGTCGGTGAATCAAACCAATAATCTGTACTGAACCAGAGGAAAACAAACAAAACTAAGTAGATAGCAGGAAGCAATTCACAGGTTGAGCTTTGCCAGCCAGGGCAAGTTAACAATGATCTGAATGTATCAGTGAGTCATTTTCAGGATATTTGTTTCTTCTTTAGAAGCCCTTTTCTAGATATCTAAAGTAGAGAAATCTGTGAAGGTTATCATTTGTGTCAAATGACAGAGATATTTCCACTGTCTTCAGAAATGTGCAAAATAAATGGAAAATTCTACTTTCTGAAATATATTAAAAATACATAAAAGACAGTGTGAAGGCTCCATCTTAGATCCCCGCAATTGCATTAAGTGCTAAGAAAGCCTCATATTTGTTTCTCAGCGAGATGTATAACCATCCACACACTTTTCAGTTGGGAAAATGAGAATCCTGAAAAAAGCCCATGTTTTAGAGAATCATTTTTATGATCACCATATGGGGAAGGAGTCTACATTTTAATATTTGTGCACATTTAATCCTACCCCTGTCAATGGGATTTAAAATTCCTACTAATCAGTGTGATGCATATGGTAGATGTCATGGAGTGATTAATGCAGTGTAATGCAGTAGCCACTGTATACAGGGAAGCCTCCCATGTGGCTGTAAACATCTGCTTTTGTTATCAAGGACTCCAGAGTCATCATAGTTGGCAAAGGGGAAAAACAAAACAAAGAGAGGTTTGCAAAAGAGACTTTCAGCTTTCATCTGTGTGAGGGCCTCTGAAGTGAAGGGCCCTTTTGGGAGCAAATGGAGCTATGGATGTCTTCTCTCTCTAGGTATCGAGATCCCTCTGCCCCCACCAAATGGTAATTCTTTCTTGAAGGGTCCCTGCTTCTATACAGAAACAATTTTGTTGAACAGCCAGCGAACAGCAAGTTTTTGTGCATGTGTGTGTGAGAGAGGAATTATGGAGAGAGAAGAGAGAGGAGAGAAATATGAAGGGATACTGGTTTGCTTTAAACTAATGCTTCTGCCCCTTCTGATGATGATCTTTATTACTGGCCCAAAAAAAACAGCTCTGTTAGGCTGTTGAAAGTGGTGGGTAGGTGTGGTGTGGATTATCAAGATTCCAGCTCCAAGGAAGAGGCTTCTCATGTTGTTTGACATGTTGCAGTGTAACCCAGAGCACTGTCTTCTCCAAGAGGGAAGTGACAGAGTATTGATTTTAGCATCACATGGGTGTCTTTACAGTTCTCACTTTTCATGTTAAATCTGCAATGCCTGTGTCCCAAAGGTGAATGAACTTACCTCTGAGATTTGATGAAATGCCATTTTCAAGCACAGTGTGCATGCTCTGGCACCAGGGTGGCCTTTCTGAAACAGCAGGTGATATTTTCATCATTATTCATTTGCAAAGTGGATCTTTCAGAGGTGAGGCAGCTCTGTCCAGCTGTGTTATATTGTCCCGTGCAGTCCCAGGAGAGAGGGACAGAAATGAGCCCACGTTGATTTACTTCCTGATAGCCTTTTCGTTGGGACAAGTGTAGGAAGACACTGCTGCTGTGTGTGAACACACTGACTTCAGCAGTTGGAACAGTAAGAGGAGAGAATCTAGGCTCTGGGAACTTATAGCTCCCGGTGCCTGGAAGCCTGTCAAATGTTTTAAACTGATGCTGCAGCCAAAATATTCACCTGTCATAAACTCTGTTGGCAAACTCAGGCACAGGCTCAATTGTGGCAATGATTTTCCCCTGTAATTTTCATCTGTTTCTCTTCTGTTTAAAATTAGGCTTTCTGTTATTTTGATAACACATGCTGACAAGGATTTTGTGGGTGTGATATTTTAATGTTTGCTGCTTCCTGTTGCTTAAACAGGAAAATTACTCTGAATCCATTGCAATGGAGTATAGAGATGAAAAGAATGATCTAAAGTTTAACCACTTCATCAATGTTTTCATTCACTTACCCTATGAATCTTGTTATTCCAAGTTAGTTTATAGATGCATGGGCTGCCTCATTTGAATACAGACCCTTTTTAAGTGTTTTGCTCTATTACTAGCTCAAGTAACTCTTCTCATTTCTATAGTACACTGATAGTATAATGCAGTCAGAAGGCTCTTTAAAAAATGCTTTCCATGGAAATGTTAACAGCTGCAAGTGGATACAGCATTCTTCAGTTTCTTTTTGTTGTTTGTTTTTAGTTTTTTCACTGCACCATTACCCTTTTCCCCCTGCTTTCCCTGAACATGTGTGCATGCATGTCCTCTTCCTCATCTTCATTGCTGTTGGACGTAATTCTTTCCGGGTAAATCCTGTCTCTTGCGAGCTTTTTATGATATATAGGCTCTTTGTTTTAAGACAGCTGTAGCGTCAGGCCCACCCACACTGTGCTGTCCCCATTGCTTTGAAGCCAATATTTCAAACATAAAATAGCCGTCAAGTCTTTGCTTTGGTTCTGCTTGCTGGGGATGGCATGAAAACAAAAGTTTTTGTGTTTTGGACTTTCATCTAAGCGAGCCAAATGAGTAAAAGTTTCAAGGATTTCAACCAAGGACTTGTCATGAAAGCTACTTTTCACTAAAACTAAAAAGTTTATCAAAAGGGAGGAAAGCGTAAACCAAATGTGTGCATACCATATCTCTGTAGCTTTTTGGTGATTTTTTTTTCTGCTTGTCTTGTAGGTGAAAAAAAGAAGTTCATTTTTGCTGTGACTTAATCTCTTCTGATTTAGGCAGATCTGTGTCTGTGGATTCTGCAGGTTTGGTCTGTTGGAAGGGTGAGCAGTTTGTCTCCAGGAGAACAAACTGGTGTGACGTTGATTTGTGCTGCTGGACCAGCACTGTCCCACCCCATCAGGGTGGTATGGAAATGCTGCCGTGTGAAGGCATTCCCACAAATGTGTTCACAGTCTTTTGTTTTGTCCCTCAGAAAGCAGTCTGACAGAAAACAAAAACATGACCAAGGGACACACAAACGTGTTTATCTAGTGGCAAAAGTCTTTGGTGGGTAGGTAGTGCAGTGATGTTTTGAAGGCTGTAGTCTGCAAAGTCATTTCCATCCACCTGTAAAAGATTTCTTTTAGTTAAAATTTTCGTAGGACAGTATCTCAAAAAGGGAAGAAAAAAGAAACATGCCTGGCAGTGTACTGATTCAATGCAGTTTAGTGCTAAGGAAGTAACTGCCAGGGAAAATTGAAGGCAGATACTAGGCATTTAGGATTCCCAGCTGATTTAACCTGCCTCCAACAGCACGTGTTGCATGGCTAGAGTGCTCCAGCTTCAGGAATGTTGGTTTCTTTAGTCAAATTCTGATGTAATGATAGAAAAATGATGCCTAATTTTATTTGCATAATAAAGTCTCATTTGTTTTTATAGTCTTTAGAGAGAGCATGTTTGCCATGTTCAGGCTCATTTATGAATCCAGGGTTTAGGGAGTAATCAAATCTGAAGTTCAGATCCTAGGTTGCTTCTCACAGGAACTTTGATTTTTTTTTTTTTTTTAATTTCTGTTTTCTAGTGTCAGAGATTTTGAAGTGAGATGATTTTCTGATTGCTTATAGTTAGCAATCTTCTTTATCCAGAGTACTTATAATCTGTAAACTGTAATCTGTCTGTTGTCACAGTTCATGATGCAGGGAAGGCCAGCATGCCAAAACAAAAGCAGTTGTGGTGGGTATTGCTTTACGTTTTTCAGGGCAGAAAATTTTTCAGTGAAATGTCTCATTTGGTATTCAAGTATTTGATAAATTACCAGCCATATTGTTGGTACAGGAAAGCAACGGTGTGTTTTGATCAAAAGTGTGACTAGAACACTAGAAAGTACCAAAAAAATGCAAATGGCACAATATACTTTGATTTATATATGTGTTTTTATGTGTGCATATGTTTCTTGCAAATTCATCTTGTATGACTCCTTAGTATTGACGATGGATGTGATATAACACAGAGGACAAATCTGGGTAGTTTCTGGCTATCCATAGCATTTGATATCTCGAGGACTTCTGTAAGGTGTGTTAATGTCCTTGAAAGAAATGGGATGTATGGAATTATTTAAAAATCTGTCTTTGTTGGTGTAAGCACTGTTAGCTAATCCAGCCCCACAGCAGCTAAAAGATCTGTATAAAAACACATTGCTGGGGTGTGGAAGTGACCTTGTACAGATGTCATTTGTAATTCCACTTCTTGTCCTTTATTGATTGCTAGGTTCGATCTGCTCTGCTCTCATTGGAGCAGGGTTTGTTTCTGGTTTAGCTTTGTTGCATGTCTTGTCACAAGCAAGCTTTGCTGAGGATTGATAAGGCACCCTAGAAGCCCTAGAATGATTAGTGGCTAACAAATTCAGTGGCAGATGTTTTTATGGATAGCACCTCAGAAGCTAGTCCCTTTCCCTCTGAATTTATGTCTGGATCAGTAGCAAGTCAGATGTGATTCTCACTGGAAGAAATGTGTGTTTTGTAAATTAAGATACTACAAATGAAGTTTGGTGTTTCACTAATGATCTGCTTTTTCACTTGTTTCTAATGTGGTCATTTCTGCAAGCCGTGCCGGGAGAAAGGACTGAGGAGTTCTGCAGGGCTCCCTTCTAGCCCCCTCTGCTTGCTGTGCTCCGCTGGCTGGGCTGTCAGGCTGTGTCTGCAGGGGAACATGTGGATGGCAGGATGGCGATGGGTGTTTGCAGCAAGCCCTGCGTTTCGTCTGTGCTCCCTCCATGCCGGTGTGGGCACCTCGGGGCAAGGCTTGTGGAGCTGGCTTTGCCTGGAGTAGTGAGGGCTGCTCAGGGCAGACTTTGAATGCAGTGTGCTGGGTAGCAGCAGAGTTGCCTGCATGTGAGCTCCTTTTTGACTCTCACAGCCCCAGGGGACACTTGGTTTTTCTTCCTTCCTTGGGAGCAAGAGGTGAGCAGGTGCCTGTCCCACGGGCAGCAGGGCACATGAGGGGCAAAGGCAGGGAGAGGGCAGGCATCTCACACAGGATTTTGTCCTTTCTGAAATATCTGCCTCTGTGTGAAGGGTGCTGAAGTGTCTGCCCATGGCTGATGTCCGCGCTTTGCAAACAGAGCCAGAAATCCAAGCAGCTTTTGCAGGCCTTCATCCATCTGAACTGTTGGGAAATCGTTCTGACCAAAGTTAAAACTGCTTTATCCTTGCTTGAGAGATGGGGAGAGATCTGCTAACTCTCATCTCAGTTATTTCTCCAATAAAAATTTCCTGGATGCTGTTATGCCACAGGAAAAAAGCAGTTTCTCTGTATGATTTATTTAACTTGATAAGCTGTTATCTCTGTTAATTAGCTATGAAATACTACAAGACTAGTGCTTTCTGACCCTCCAAGACATGTATGACGAAATGAAAGGAAAAATAGCTGTCCTGTACTGGCTCATGGTCTCTGAAAGAATAGAGGAGAAGATGTAAATAACACAGATATGCTTTTATAAAGACAACAGTCAGACTGAGCCAAAGTTACCTCCCATATTTTTCTTTAACTGTGTTATAGGAAATGGTTTTGAATTGTTTTATTTCCTAATAGTCACATCCTTATTAGCCTTGTGTTTTTCCTTCCCTTACCCCTCCTGTGGAGTGTGTTGTACGTGGGAATTTCTAGCCTGTAAAACTTAAAACCTCATGATAGAAAAAGAATTTATAAATTACAGAATCGTTAGTCTGTGTTCTTGTCTGCTTTTCTACGTGCACATGCTGAGGTATCCCATGTTTTACTGTTGATGTGGACAACGTTAGGATTATGCAGACTTTTTAACTGGCTTTTTATGATTTTATTGGTCTTCATAAATTAAATGTCGCTTTTATTTTAGGAAGGACATGTTAAAATGCCAGAATGAAGGGATTGAGGGGGAAACTTCATTGTTCCCTTCAAATGCAAATTCTTTTCTTCCTCTTTCTCCTCTGCACTTCATGGAGTGATTGGCATAGCACAGCTTGCCTAAAGTTTGAGTTCCCTGTTGCAGGGAACCCTGTGACATTAACTTTGTACTCAAATGTACNCCAGTGAAATCATAGTTGATTTTTCTCACTTGAATCCTGGTTTAAGTTTTGGAAGACCTCTACTGCCTTTTTTTTTTTTTTTTCCTCCTTTCTCCATAGCTGTATACATTTTCAGTTAAAAGCTATCATCTCTGTGCATTCAGAGGTTATTTGTATTCATTTTGTTTTCCCATTTTTATTGGTTTGATTCCTAAATGTTATCAGTGAGTTAGAGCTGAGCTCTTTTAATTCAAATGGCATAATGCCCAATCCTCTGAGATTAGCTGGCAAGAGATTCTGGGCATGGTGCCACCTGGCATTTCTCAGAAAGGGACTGCTAATGAAACACCGGAAAAAAATAAGATTGTTCCAGACATGCAAAACCCTGAAGTTGCAGGGAGTGAGGAGTGACAGAGCTTTCACAAGCACACCCAATATTCTGTGGCACGACTCGGAAACTACTCAGGAAATACCATCCTAATACCTCTGCAGAAAATTGATATTGAAGTGAACAAGTCTCAGTACAAATGAATTTTTCTTTTCTGAAATTTGTGACTGATTTTTGGCACTTGTGCTCAGGATTGGGCTCCCTGGGTTGTCTGCAGTGCAGCTAAGCCTCTGAGAGCTCTCAGCTTTTTAGGACCTGCAGGTTTTTTTCTCCTCTGATTTGCCTTGTCCTGGTGCAGCCCCACAGTTTCCCACAGCACCAATCTTAGGGCTGAAGATCATACCCTTTCTGGGTCCTCAGTTACAAAGAATAAAGGCAAACTTATTTGGGATCCTGTCTTGGATCTTAAGAAAGTTTGTTCGCTGCAAGAGACTTTGAATGCAGTGTTTCCAATTTAGTGACTGACATTTTCTGATAATAACTTGTTTCATCAGAAAACCTCCAAAAAAGCTCAATGCCTGGATAAGTAGGTCCCAAGACATTTAGGGCTTTATAGGTCTAGACTAGCATCTTAAAACTAGCAGGCTGCCCAAGCAGGTTATGCATCATGGATTTAATATGCTCATGAACTAAAGTGCCACTTAACAAACAAGTTGCCAAATTCTACATCAGCTATGTTTTCTGTACACACTTGAGAGGTTGTCTTATACACAGAATATGACAGTAGGCCGTAGGGCACTTATTTGCATAAAAAGCCTTGCCAAGAGCAATAAAAAAGAAGTGTACAGTAAGAAAGTGTTCCTCAGTCAAAAGAATAAGGATATTGTTGAGTTTTTTCTTAAAGTCTTTTGTCCCTTCAGCTGCATTGCCTGCTTTGTGTATGAAAGATTAGTAGTGATTGCAGACTGGGAACATTGCTGAGACAACCTTGAGCAACTGGTTATTCATGGTTTTCCTTCTGTAGCTGACAGTAATAATATATCCTGCATTTCTTCTAAGAAGCCACATTTTCCTGTTTTCTGAATGTAATAGAATATAATCAGATGTGCAGACCCTATTGTTTTCTTGCTGGAGCTGTCTTCTGTACTCATCCCTTGTCATCATCCTTATTTTCCAGTGTCTCTGTATTGGCTTTAGAAATAATAATAGAGTGGGAAGTGAGGGAGACAAAGGGTTCAGATCCATACTAACCCTTGAAACATAGTGATTGTCAAAGGCAATGGCATGACACCATTGACTTAAGCAGAGATTTTTCATTCTCGGTTTACTGCCCCAGCTTTTACGTTGGTCTCACACTCCCAAGACACATCAGATTCTTAAAGGGTGGAAGGACAAGGACTTAATTATTTGCTCTGAGGTCTGCACTAACCAGCCTGTGCTGTCAAGTGAAAGTGTGATGATGTAGTTCATAATGGTTTTTTATATCATTTTCCAAAGGGGACAAAAAGTAGCATATGGGACAGCCAAACTACACAGAAAACAGTTGAGGGTTTGTCAGGAGCAGTGAAAAGGTCCTGAATTCCAGCAGCACATAGGGAACTTCTTGACCCATATTTTTTTGAATCTCGGAAGCTTAGATAGAAGACAGGATTTGGTCCTTTTGATGTTCTTGCAGGCCTTAGCTGTTAACTTGGTTCTAGTTTCATAGCTACAGACTTATGTCAGTGTGATTAATGAGCAATGGAAAGTATGCAAAAAAAGAGAGGAACAGTAGAAGATCTTCCTTCTGCAAGAGACAAGAAGTAAAAAGGCGATAAATACTGTGCTTGTGCTCAGTAATCACAGAAAGAACAGCTTTTGCTTTCCAGTTTCAGGATCTGATTCAAAACTCCATGGACTTGGTGTGCTTATACTAAGTGAATTTGTGAGTTCATGGATTTTATGCTACTATGTTTTTTCCTATAACTGGGAACTAAAAAAAAAAATCACATTAAGTATCTGAATGTGTGTAATATGTGCTGTAGTGTGTGCATTTTACATGGGGGAACACTATGCACAGCAGCTGGCTGTGTTTATGGTACAAATGACAATTCAATCCATGTAGCAATTAAGCTTTTCTTATCACATGGAGCCTCCTAAAAAGAAACCATTGTATTTATGTGTCTAGAATACATATATTGTATATATAAGAACATATAATTTATATAACTAATGTGTGTATACATTATGTGTGTTAATATATATCGTATACATGTATATATAGATATTCTTCTGATTAATTAGATCAGTAGAGAGTGAGGTAGAGCTCTTTACAGCCAGTGACCGAGTTAATAACAAACAGAGAAAGATTTAGTATAGCTGAATGCTTTCGTGTGGCTTTGGTCAAATTACTTAGAGGTGGAAATAATCAGCGGTTGAATTAAGCGAGAGGCCTGATACACACTGGAAAGCCTCCATCATCTGTCAGATGTTTTACAGCTGTGATGAATGAGTTTGGATAAATAACACAAACATGTGTTAAACAAGTTCAGGCTGGGTTCCGCATGGTATGGTAAACAGAAATTGTGCTTGAGGAATGTTTGAAAATGTAAATGACTGGGAGGGTGGTATGATTGGAGCACTGTGAGGATAGCCTTTCCTTTTACTCTGGAAACCTGCACACTTGTCCGGAAGCTGCCCTAATCCAGCAGAGGATGGGGCCATATGGAAAGGAACCCCATAGCCTGAGTGACTTTTCATTTAAATTATTTGTTGTAAAAACTATTGATGTGGAGATGTTGAGGGGGAAAGTAAGGCAGGAAATCATTCCAAGTGAGGTTAGGAATGCTCCAAGTCTCTCTTATCTCTGTCTCTGCAGAGAGAGAGGTGAAGAGCTGATGCCCCAGTGGGCAGCACACCATTGCTTGGAGAGGCATCAGCCAGCTTTTGTTTCCAAAGGGGAAATGTGTAGCCAGAGCAGTGGGTGGATTTATATACCAGCTTCTCTACGGCTGCAAATGCATTTAACTGAACTCACTGATTTCCAAACAGAACTCATAGAAGCATCTGGCACAGAGGTGTATAATTGTGTTTGTTAATGGGGGTGAAATGATTGTTCCGATATTGGTTTTGTATTCCCTCACAAAGATCCAACCATACTGTTCTGGACCCTACAAGCATCATACAGCTTGTTTCTGGAAAATCTGGGATATTTATTTGAGCTATGAAAATGGGAGAGAATTTCCAAAAGGGGAATTTCTACCTGATGTGTCAGTAGAATTATCAGTAATTTCCTAATTTTAATACAGGTAGCTTTGGACACCTCGCTTCACCCTGATCATGGTACTTGGAAAGTGGAGATTTTTATACTGATGTCGAACACCAAAGTACTTGTGCTGTTGAACCTTTGCAGTCTGATGTACAGGTCCTTAAGGGAGTACAAAGATGTCTCCACTTCTGAAAAAGCCTTTGTATTCCCAACAGTCTAAGTGGTAATAAAAGATAGTAACTGAAGAACAAAGAGATGGCTCTGGAGTACGGGACAGCAGCAGTTCTCTCTTGCTGGGCTGCTGTGTGCAGCATGTGAAGCTCGAGGCTGTTGGCTGCCCCAGGGTGTCACCTTCCTTCCTCTTTTGTTAAGCTGCTCAGGGTGCCTGTGACACGTTCCTGGGATGCCTGTTCTTGTCCCTTCTGCTGTAAGACATGGGACAGCAGATGGAGCATCGATGTGCCAGGCACCTGCACCCCCCGTGTGCCAGTGTGACCCAGGAGATGGCGAGGCACAGGGTGCAGCAGCAGTAGGAAGGCTGGGAAGTGAGTTGTGCAGATAACAGGGATCTCCAAGCCTCTCCAGCTTACTGCAGGAGGACTGGCCCATATGCTTGATCTGGCATCTGCATCAGATGAGAGTCATGCATTGGCATGGATTTAGTCTGAGATCTTAGTGGTTCTGTTCCAGTTTATTTGTGGGGTTTGCTTTTCAGTTGCCAAAATGGTGTGTTTTTTCATATGTCCCAGCAATTTCAGAATGATGGGAAACTTGCTGACCCTGAATTACTTTGACATCTGCTAAAAGTATTTGTGCTGCAGTCTTTCCTTCTGCACATCTGATATTTCTTCATTCTCCCTCTGTTGCAAATCCATCTCTGTAAATTTAATTTCTGTTAATTTAACTATATCCTTCAAGTATACTAAAGAAGCATCCTTCCAAAAAGCTCTAAAATGCATCAAGACACATGGGAAAAGGCAGTTAAAGTTATTAGAACAAAGCTGGTTAATGAGCTTATTGTTTTTCACTGAGATCACGTCTGCTGGGAACTATGAGACTGTTACTTAAGGGATTGTTCTTTGTTGTGGGACTGTAACACTAAAGCAAAATCAAATCCTTGTCTGTTGAAATGCTCTTTCTCCTCTGTACTCAAAATCCGTAAAGCCTTAGTTATATTGCCGTGTCTGGGTTTACACATTTAAAGATGTGAATTGGTTAGAGGATGTACACAAGAACAGGGAGGTGTAGAAAAGATGAGAAGTAAAGTTCTTAACATAAAGAAGAGACTGTTATACCAAGATATTGCAAGAGTTTCAGACTGAGGAGGTCTGTATATTGAATTTAAATAATAAAATTGTTTTAGAAATCAATATTGTCATGAAAATTTGAAATAAATATCCTGAAAATGCTGTGGCATTTACATTGGAATTCTTTGCCTATTCTCTCTTTTTAATTAATTTTGGCAAAAAAAAATCCCAAAGATGAAGCCCCACTGGATTCAGGTACCACTTCTAGAAGCTTTCCAGAAGGGATCTTCGTGATTGTGTGAATGATGTTTCTGGGGGATGCTGAAGTACAGTCAGATTAGAATACTAATCCTTACTATTGAAAGTGTGTCACAATCACAGGCACATCTACTGGTTTTTGTGTGTGAGGATTTTGTGGTGGATTCTTGGTCTTGGCCACTTCAAATGGTCAAAAAAACCCTAACACTGAGTTGGAACCAGTTGCTTCTAGCAGCATGGCTGTGAGACTGGGAGGTCTCACATGCACATAGGCAATGCAGATTCAGGTAATTAAAAATGCACACACCATTTTAATTGATAGCAGCAGTCTGAGGAGAAGCAGCTTTATCAGGTTTTCAACATGAACTGCTGCTGCTGCTCTTCTTTTGCCTGTTGCCTTGCTATCAAATGAATGGTTTCATCTTTCCAAATTTTTTAACAAATTGATGCTTCAGTGCATGCAGTGAATTAATTAGGAGGCTGCATCCTCTGAAATGAAAGGTCTAGTTAAGTTCTGATGCAGTTGTTGAGGCTGGACTTGGGATCACTGTAACAACTTGGTCTTGGAGATAGCATCTGACATATTTTGTCATGTATTATGCAACAGAAAAACTTGATATGAGCTTTAAGCTCAGGAGCTCATTCAGGTTCTTGGCAGAAAGCTGTAATGTCTTTGCGCTCAGACGTTTTGCCTTTTGCCAAGCTGTCAGCACAGATAAGGCATCCATAATTCAAGGAATAGTGAGGGTGTGCCTAAATTTTTTTGTCTTTTTTTTGGTGATGGGTTGCTATAATTTTCTTGTTGCTCTTTGTTTACTAATACTGATTGAACAGAGCAACATCTTGGCACTGTGTTTAAAATAGAATAAAACCAGAAAACTCAAATCATGACTAGCATGTTCGTATTATATATTTCTAATCCAGGAGGCACTGGCTAATTGTGCTTGTTCAAGCACAAGCACACAGGTCAGCAACTCAGAGACCAAGTTGTAAACCAAAGCAAACATTAAAATTGGTCTCCACATACTTTTAAAAATTATGGTTTAGCCTCAGTTTTGCTACAGTAATCTCTAAAGAAGCAGTAAGTTCTTCTATATTATTTTATTTTCTAGCAATTTTCCCCAGCCCCACTCTCTTGAATTATGTAACCTATATTTTAGCATAACAACTACTTTCCTGCTGTATTACTCTCTAGGGAACAATTTTGCATTAGCAGGGGGAATGAACAAGATGACCTCTCAAGTCTTTTCCATCACCACTTGCTCTAATACGGTGCAGTAATATTTGACCTTGTTACGCAGCCTTTTCCCTTTTGTAACCCTTTGACTTTTATAGAAGAGCAGTCGTAGCATTTTTTGGACATGCAGAAGTGCCCTCCTTTGAAGCTGTCAACCCAAAGTACTGTTTCCTGCACTTCAGAACCAAAGAGCATATTAGTGCCTTTTGCATTCAAGTGGGGAGGACCTATATAAATAAATCATTATAGGGAAGTACACTGTGGTGCCTGTTCCATAGCTGAAATAAGTAGGCTGAAGAGGCAGAGGCTCTTTATTTTGTGAATATATTGGAAAGGCTGTAACTTTTGAATATGGCTTTTTATTTCAAGGGAGGAAACAAGACTGAGCTGGTTGAGCAGTTTGTTCTGTGTGCATAGACCTACACAGTGTTCCCATGAGTTCAAAGTTATCAGTAAGCATCAGACTCACTGGAAAATGTAACTGTAAAGATGAATTCTGTATTCTAGCTTAGAAAATGAGAAAGGATGCATGAGAAAAGTAATTTGGAACTGGAAATAAGGCTGTGGTGATAACTAGATGGGAAGTGGATTCACAGCTGGCTTGCTGTTCCAGTCATAGTTTTTGGCTCATAGAGGGCAGGAAAACTTTTTGTGGCAGTGGCCTGCAATATTTTCCCCAGCCAGAAAAGTTCTAAAAACCTCATTTTTTTTAGAACTGGCCTGAAAGCCAGTTCTAAAAAATGTCTTCTGGCAATGAACTCCATCCATTTTTTTTATCTCTCCAGATATAACTAATTTTAAAAGCCTCAGGGTTTTAATCATGGAAATTCACTAACTATTCAAGTTTCTGGGGCTTGTTGCTGTTGCTTTCTCTTTAATTAAGTGATTCCTTGCTGACACTGAGTTTTAATGTCCCACTCCGATTTTACTTCATACCTTAGGTGTAACCTGCTGTTGTGCCCTCCTGCTGTTGGGCTTTCTTACTGCTTATGTTCTTTTTCCACTGCAGCAGTCAAAGACAACTGACACAAATGGGAAAACAGTAGTGAGCAGAGACATATAAAACTAAGAGGAGAAGTAGAAGCCCTTTTTGTCAGGCAGCCTGCTCTCAACCCACATCACCTTACATGTCCTTTCTTTTGCTTATGAGTACACAGGGCCTTAATACGCTAATTTAGAAGTGGAAATAGTAAGAGGAAGTTTTGACACCATCAGTTTTTAGGATCTTAAGGTAATGCAGTGCAACACACAAAGAGAGCCACATCTTCCACAGCTGTAAATGCCTGCATCCAGCAGATGAAAACTAAGGTTTCCTTTTGCACTTAACTATATAAACACTTACTGTGTTTTAATGTCTCCCTTTAGCGTAAATCATTGGCATTTGCTTGCCATAATGTGTGCAGATAGCACGACAGATGTTCTTCCTAGTTTCATGTGGAGGGGTCTACAGAAGTAAGAGGATAGTAATTTAGAGCTCTGTAAAGGGGAAATTCTGGCTAATGGTTTATCCATGACGTGTGGTTTTGCTTGAAACCAAGCAGAATATGCAGAAGTTTGGTAGAAATGGTTGAGAAGAGATCAGTATAGTCCAGAGGGCTTTGGGCTGGGGTAGAGCTAATTTGCTTCATGGTACCTAGTTTGGGACAGACTTTTGGACTGTTTTGGATTTCTGCTGAAGACATTGTTGGTAATCCAGGGATGTGTTTGTTACTGCTGAGCAGCACTTACACAGAGTCAAGGCCTTTTCTGCTTCTTGTACACCCGTCAGCAAGTGGGCTGGGAGTGCACAAGAGCTGACCCCAGCATACCAAAAAGGGACATTCCATGTCATATGGTGTCTTCCTCAGCATATAAAGCTGGGGAAAGAAGTAGAAAGGGAGGAAGGTTGGGAATGGAGGTGTTTGTCTTCCCAAATCAGTGTTAGGCATGATAGACCTGCTTTCCTGGAGATGGCTGAACACCTGCCTGCCCATCAGAAGTGGTGAATAAATTCTTTGTTTGGCTTTTCTTGTGTGGGTGGCTTTTTCTTTTACTATTAAACTGTCTTTATCTCACCCACAGTTTTTTCTCACTGTTACACTTTCCATTCTCTCCCTCATCCCACTGGTGGGAGAGTGAGTGAGCGGCTGTCTGCGGCTTGGCTGCCAGCTGGGGTTAAACCATGACAGTGGAGTAAGCTAAAGACTGGAAAGTCCCTTCTACCAGATATCTGCATAAAAACCTCCTTCTTTTAAATCTCATGGAATTATTTAGTGGTACTGTAGTTTATGCTGAACCTGCAGCACTGACTAACACCTAGAACCAAGGGCAGGGGAGTCACTGGGACATTCAGGAATGATGTGTTCAGAATGAAAAAGACCTGTTGTTGCATGTCTCTGATGCCTTATCCTCAGGGTCATCGTCCTTCTTCTTGATCCTCTGTACTTTTCTTATATATTACTCATTTCCCATGGTTGATTGACTCTCACTTCATATCTCTTTGAAACACAGGAGCAAGAAGTGAGGGAGGACACTTGCACCTGCAGGAGCAGATACTTTTTTCAGTGGATTTAAGCATATAATCATTTTTGTGCTGACAGTTTTATGTTAATTCCCTTGTGATAGAAGTTAAGGCATTTGGCATTTCAGATAAATATTCAAAAAAGGTTAGCTCCAACCCATCGTCCCAGAGTGGGGGTTTTGCCATGTGTACTCTCCCTGTGGAAATCCAGGGACTGTTGGTGCAGGATACTTTTTGCAGTGTCAGGAAAGCAGACTTCTGCTTTCAAAGAGGCAGAAAATCCCATGTATGAGTGTATAGAATTGCTCTGAAGTGCTGGCCGAATTGAGTAATTTTTGTTCCCATGGGAGATCCTGCCCTGGAGTTCTCCGGGCTTGTCAGTCCAAACCCACAGGCTCCCTGGGGTTTGCAGGTGGCTCTTTGCAGTCTTTACTTTGAGCCTCTGCCAGCATGGCTTTAGGGTATGGGATAGGAAAGGGTGTCCAAGGCTATTTTGTCTTTCCCTCCTCCCACTCCCCACCTGCAGGTCCTTTACAGAGAAAGGGAATAAGGATGCAGGCTTGGAGCTGAGCTCTTCTCATATGCAGGCGTAATAGGATCCTTTCCCGACAAAGGATCCCCCTCTCCCAGTGGGGGCAAAGGACCCTGCTCGCTGAGGGGACCCACTGTCTCAGATAATTAGCTAAGCAGCTGCTGAGTGTCTGAATGAAAAGGAGAGCAGGGAGGTTTTTTCTCTGCCGGGGAGTTGGGGCAGCATTCCTTGGAGGCAGCCTGCACATTCCTCCAAAGCAGTCGGTGCTGACAGTGATGTGGGCTCAGCTTCCCGAAATTTGTACGCAGTCACTCGCTTGGCCTAAGGTCCTTTATTGTGAGAAAGCTCCTTTCCTGTGCTAAGTGCTAATCATTTATCCCTGGATCAGTGGGAGAATATGTAGCTTGAGTTCACATGTGACATGTTCCACTAATTAATGCATAACCATTTATCCAGACAAAATAAGATCAGATTCAGAGGGGAAAAAAAGGAAATTTGTAATATGCAAAACGAAGTAATCTCAGCAGAAGCAGCAGTTGTGTTAATGCAATAGTGGGCAATATGCCTGTGAATGAATCCCTTCTTCATGTGTTTTCTAGGGGGTCTGGGAAGAAAAGGAGAGGGCCTTGTCTGGCCAACACATTTATGACTAACTTTTGTGGACAAAAGCTAAACTAAGAAAAGAGCCTATTCTTGGCACAGGACCAGGTCTTTTCTTGGAGAACTGCTTTAATTTGTTTGACATACAGTGAAAGACTGGCACACTACACTAATTAGTTTTATATACAGTTGTTTTATAGATCTGCAGCACTACACGTACCCGTGGGTCTGCTTGAGTGAAGTCTACCAGGCTGGTTCCTGATGCCTGTTCACAGGAGTGGACCCATTTGCCTGACTTCTTGCTGTATTGCTCAAATTTTTAGTTTTACAACTGCATACATTCATTCAGATAAAATAACGTGCATTTCAAATTAGAATAGTGCAATAATAAATCTAGAAGTGTGGCATGGACATTCACAGAAAGAATGAATGCCAAAATGTCTTACCATTATGAACACTTTTCTTTGTTCTTTCAAGTTTTCTTTCCCATCAGTGCTGCTGGAAAGGTAGGCAGTTCATTTAAATTTTAAAAGCCTTTTAATTTTATCACTAATGCTTCTTCTTAGTGAGCATTTAAAATATTATTTTACTCCTTGTTGCAGGGAGAGGAGTTATTTTTTTTTTAGTTTCTAAGTACTGGCTAATTTGCAAGTGCCTACTAGAAGCCAGAGAATATTGCTACTTCTGTCCCGTGCAAGGTAAAAATGAATGGCAGGAAATGTTTCAAATGTCATTTAAGTAGATCTGCACCAGGTATCCTGCTAATGTAATCAAATGTGGAGTTAATCTCCCTTTTATGTTTTTGTAAGGAAAGGAGCTTCATCTTGAAATTATAGTTTAAAGAAAAGAGGCATGGATGGGAGACATGGAGGTCATTCAGGCAGGAGCAAGTGAAGCAGAGCAACTCCCATTTGTGCTCAGCCAGATGTTCACAAGCCTTTGCCAACAGCTCAAAAGGCTGATGCTGTATAAATTACTATATCCCAGGGACTAATTCAATGGGTGTGATGGAAGAGGAAGGGAGGAGGATGGTACCCTGTCGGTCAGAGGTCAGGTGTAACACGTGGGACTGAACCAAGCAATGTTCAGCCAGTTCCACTTTTTNTTGACATAAGGGAGAAGTTATTAATTTAATTAAGAATATAAGAAAAAATTATTATTTTCTTTATAAAGAAAAAGAAATATTATTTTCTTTAAAAAGGAAAATAAATTCCCATGGAGTAAAAGAGGTGAAAACCCAGTGAAATTTGAGCCTCTTGACAATCTTTGAAAATATGGAATCCCTTTGAAAGCTGCAAGTTGTCTGATAAAATATCTTTAAAGATTTCTCTTCCTTTCTGAAAAGATGTCGATTTCAAACCAAACTGCCTTCCCTCCGCTGCTACATTTGTACCAAATTCACCTATAGGAATCCCTTTTCACCTAGCCCGAGTTGTTTTTCACAAAAGTAAAACCAAGAAAAAATATAGAATAATAAATAATATTTTTCTTTTAGAGCATAAAGGCTTCTCTTAACCAAAGTTCTGCTGTTGCAGGAAGATAGCCACTTGCAGGTTGCTACCTGTCCCACATGTCTATACCACAAGTCTGGTTATCTATGCTTCTCTGCCTCTAGAAACAAGTGCTGAGCTAAAGGAGTCCGTCTGTCTATACATCTGAGGATGCACACCTCACTGCTATGATGTGAAGGATAATTTAATAAATGTGACTCTTGCTTCTTGCAGAAAGGTAAATGAAACTCAGGCCCATACCAGTACCTGGTTTTCCATCAGTTTCAAAAGAGTTGACTCTGATTTTGAATGTTTGGGATTGGCAGTGCTGGTGCTTTTCAGTTTCATGGGATATCTGAGAGTCTACAGATTGAAAACAGGGTTTCAAGGTTAATGGAGTACCACCTCTGCATCCCAAACAGTGTTGCTCTATCAGCGGGGAGCCCATGGAGAAATAGATTGCCTTTCTTTCATAAGATAACGAAATGAGCAGTGCCCTCTAGTGTTAGTTAATATCAGAGGGAACCACAAGGAGAACTTTCTGTCATCTGTGTATATGCAATTAAAACCATTTCACAGCTGCAGATGCAGCTCTTTATTTCTTGAAGGAAAGTAGTAAAATTGGCTGTAATAGCATCACTTATCAGGACACAGCTGTCAAAGCCACCATCATTAATAGGTAGATGAAATCTATGTGTCAGATATCACAAACTCCCTGACCTACAAACTCACTGACCTGTTTTATCTTATCTTGAAGTGTAAGAATGTAGAAAGTCTCCAGCGTACACCTGGTCTGGTGAAGGACAGGAAATGTGTTTTACCAAAGGATCAGAGAAGTTTCAGGGAGAGGTGTAGCAGCACATGTTCCTGCTTGAAATTCAGAGGTTTGTTTTCTAGCATAAAGTGGTCTTGGTGTACATACTCAGGTTTATCTGACACCTTATAGCAAAGCAGTGAACATGTGAGTCTTTTGGAATGCTCTTGGAGCAGCTCAGAATTTTCTGGGTTTGGTGGTAGTAGCAGGCTAGACTCCTGTTTCAAAGCTGTAGGCATCATTTGTTTCAGTTACAGACAACTCTCCCGGGGAGGTACTATGGTGATTAGTCACCTCTGTGCTTTAACGTGGAAAGTTATTTCTCAGGCTGCTTCAGAGGGCAACACTTTGTACTGCTTATGTAAAACAAGCATTAAAAAGCATTTACCATCTAGTTTCTGAATCATCTGCAGTGTGAAAACATTGTAAGCAAATGTGGCTTTTCCTCTCCCTCTTTAATTTCATTTCTCTACCACAGGAAAAGCAGTCAAAACTGGGTTTTTTGCCTTTCAGTTTCTGCTGATGCATTTTCTTAGCATCAGCTGCAGTCTAGTGCTTTTAGGATGAGCCTGAGGTCCCTGGCATGCTAAAGTTACTGTTAACAAGTGGGAATTCTCTAAGGCCTTGAGCATCTTAGCAGCTGCAGTCTGAAAAACAGCACACACAATAAAAGTACAAGCGTTTTCAAGGAAGTAGTACATTGGCTTACACAGGCTTTCCTGCCCTGGGTGAGGTTCATCCTGGACTGAAGTTTTCTAAACCAAAACATCTTCAGATGTAGCATGGCCACCTTGCTTTCCTCCTTGGATTATGGCCAGTGAATGTTTCTGGTGGCTACCAGCACTGTAAGAAGTGGGTGTCAAGACAGGCAGAGTGTGTTGCCCGTGTGTAAGAGTAACAGGTGAAGATGCTGTGGACTTGTATCTTTGAGCTGATTGAACAAGATCAGCTCTGTGTGAGGAGGTACCTGTGAGTGTACATTGTCTCTGGCAGGAGATGTCAGAAATGAGATGATTTATCTGGACTGTCACTCTTCAGATAGATTTCCAATGCACCTCAAACATTTGACACGTGCCACAACTGTTGTCAAACTTGATGCTTGCGGTAGTTGATTCTTAGCTCTAAGGATAGACCCCTTTCTGAGCTGCAGTCAGTAACTTCTGTGCTCTTTGCTACAGACGAGCAGGGAGAGCATTGTTTGTGCTGACTGCCAAGGATGAGGTTATGCTCTGTGAAAAGACCAAGGAGAAAAAATGTTCAGCATTGTTCCTCTGAGATGTACCAAAAATCTTCACGCACCAATGAAACAACCAGTGTTATGGTATCATAACAATGGTTTGTTAGGGCTTCACCCCGGGCTGGGATGATGATTTCTGTTTAAGACCAAGACCAACAGATGGCATTTGTTAGGACATTGATATTTATGTACAAAGTTGCCAGGACTTTAAGAAGTGGTGCCTCTCTTAATTAAGATGATAATGCACTGCCTTGTTTGGAGACATTCTGCTCATAATGATGCTGGTGAATTATGAATAGAGGGAAATTAGTAATAACAAATGCCAGATGGAGGTAACTTTCAAAAAGGAATATTTTGTGTAATGTGCCATGTAAAGTTGACAGACTGGGTCTTAGAAGATCTTTATTATTCTTTAGGCTTTCCTGACAAAATTACTCTTTATCCTGCCAAGAAATGTGGTCCTACATGCCAGTGCATTTTTAAGTGAGAGTAATTAAAGTGTGCCTCTAAGTTTATAGCTTGAAGTGAAATCTGTTCCTCCAATGTGTTGTCAAGAATCTATAAAAAGTGCAAGAAAGGAGTCAACTTATAACAACAATAGTTTTGCCAGTTCTGTACATTCTGCCTTTGAAATCAGAGGCAATTAGGGATGAACAAAACAACTTTCAAAGTTAAAAAAAAAGAGTATTAGTTCTGCTAACATTTTACTTTATATTTTTCCTTTGGTTGAAGATGGCTGTTGGGAATAAGAAATGTTTTTTTCTAAAATTAAACCCCACCTTCCTTGATAGAACTAAAAAATGATCATTGAGTTAGAAATCATTGAATCGTCAAATGCTGGTCCCTTTTTTGCAACTTTCTGACAGAGGGAAATAAAATTTAATTTGTAACGTGAAGTCGTAATTGAAGGAGAAATAGACAAGGGAAAGTGAGAAATAAAATGTTAGGGTTTGATATTTAATTTTCTCCTAAGAATATTATCGTTTCATGGGCATTCCAGCTTTGATCTCAGGACCTGCTGGCCACTGTCCATTGCAGAGAGGGTGCTTTCATGATGATTTGTGGGTAAGGCAAAGTGTGTCATCTGAGGTGACCATGAAGGTTGGATTTTCCTTTGTCGTTGCCCTTAGATTGAAGTAGTATAATAAAATTAAATTTAGGACTGTAGAAGTGTTGCATAAAGTCTCTTTGTAGCAGACACACCAAGGGTAGTAGGCCAGGAAGATTTGAGGAGCTCACCTTCTGCTCTGTCCGTGTACAATCACAAATTTGCAACAGCCAACATGAGATGCACAGTCCAAGACTTCTTCCAAAGGCTCTAACATTGTAGCAGGGTCCAGAAAGATAGCAGAGTTGCTTTTGTCTTTATATTATTTCTGTGAGAATGCGTTAGTAGGGGAATAAGTGAAGTAATACATTTCAGTATTGGATGATGAAAAGAAGGCTTCTGCTTCATTTAGAAAAAGGTCAAGATCAGTTTTCAGGAGAATAAAACACTGTTTTGAATTATGCTAAGAACAGACTGTCCGACTATTTCTGGTATTAATGTTCATTGCTATTGGAGAAAGGATTTAACAATAGAAAGATGAGAACATGAGAAAAGAATGTCTAGAGGGAAGGCAGTCAAGGATGGGATTCAGTGGCTCTAGCTTTGATAACAAAGGCGAACGGTGGTCTCAGACGAGTCTTTTGAGATTATTCTGGTACTTTCAGTAAACCCTAAATTTACCTTAATGCAGAAAGAACAGTATTTCTAAGCATTTTCAAAAACTCCAGAGAGAATTGTTTCTCATTAATGTTGTTGAAGCTGTTGTGAATTTACCTGGGAGATGCCGTATTAAGTTATAGACAACTACATCCTTGTTTACATGCATATTTAGTGAATAAGTCCTATATCTATAGTTAAAAAAGCTAATTTTTTTAAGAGCAGTCTGCCTAATGGGCAGATTAGGTGCTATGATTCTTTCAAAGGCTAGGCTACATTCTTGCTGTGTTGTCAGTTTTGTTCATGCTGAAGTTTTTTCTGTTGTCTTATTTTGTTTTCCCAGAAAAACTCTACAATTCCAATGGACGGGAGCTGAGACGGGCACTTTTTTCCTTGAAACAAATATTTCAGGTGAGCAAATAATAGCTGTCTATTCTATGAATCTGAATATGTTTGAATTTAGAGTGAGTTTAGAAGAAAATACTTACTGATAAGTTATAAAGATGCTTCATAGAGCTGAGGAGGATATGGTAGCAACTGATTATTTTAAGGAAACACATGGATTTGAATGTGAATGTTCATTATGGAGGAAATCTGAAATCTGGAGGACTTTGGGTCCTGTGGGTAAGTAGGCAATGTGATAGACAAGTGGTGTGGTTGATAAGAAGTTTGCTTGAATTAAAATCTTGGATTTCAGATTGGTTTTACTGGATAAGGAGAAGGACTTGGGAAAACTATGGGACTGCAAGGAAACTTGTTGGAGAGAAGAGGTCAGGAAAACGGAAAAAGCACCCATCTGTGAGAATTAGAGTATATTCTCAATGTGGTTCTAAAATGGAATTAATTTGAGACATTCCATTTTCAGTAAATATAAGTGAGAACAATAAGGGGAGCACTGCTCCTCCTTTACTAATGGATCCAAATGGAGGATGACAATCTACAATCCTTTTTTCAACTATAATAGGTAGGTGGGAAGATTCAAAACTCTTAGTTTAACATTTTTGCTTTGTTTTAAATAGACATTTATTCTAAGAAGAATAAAAACATTTAAGAAATCCACAAGACTGCAGAATTGCAAATTTTCTAAACATATAATCCTTTTCATAGGTTCCAAAGTTAAGCACTTAGAATTTAGAAAATGCCAGAATTAAAATTTTCTAAACAACAGGAACGAGTGGTAAAGGGTGGACCGTGTTAAATCATGGTATTTGAAGATGTGTTCTGGGTCAGAAAAATGTCCCTGATTTTGAAATTTTTGGACAAAGAAGGAGTTCCAGTTCAAACCAGTCTGGTCATCTCATGAGTACAGATTGGGAAAGAAATTGTCTCTCCAAGAAACATTGTCCCTCATTCCCAGAGGGAGACTGCTTGAGAGTCACAAGAATGCAAATTGGGTTTCCCTGTGAGCTTGCCAAGCATGTGGACTGTATGCTCACAGGAGATCAGGCAGGTTTCCAAGTGTCTTCTCTGGTTTCTTCTCTTTTTGTGCACCTCAGCTGTTTCTGGGAAATATTTGTGTTTCTTTGCATTTATGTGTTACACAGATAATCTGGGCACTCACACATATTTAGCAATGAGTGCTGAGCCTCTCTTCACACCCGTCCTGCACCTCCCATGCCCTTCCATCATGAATTCTCCTAGCTTGGGTAAATGTCCATAAATGTCCTCTTCCCTACAGGTTTTTTGAAGTCTAGGAAGTATTACTGAGCACAAGTGCTCAGTGCTTTCAGAGAACACACTAGTAAGATCTCTTTCTTCCAGCTGATCAGTTGTTTTAATGAAAATGTTGTTAAAATATTAATCCTAGTTAATTTAAGGGATTGACTGTGTTGAAGAGTAATGAGAGAGAAGGAAAAAGCGATGCACACAAACTATATCTGTGTATGAATTTAGTTTCAAGTGAAACCTGTCTGACTGTTTCAGGACATATTTTTCCTTGAAGAATTTAACTTTCTTGTTTTCTAATGTATGTGGTATGGAAAGGAATTTGGAAGTGTGTTTTTGAACATAAATATACTTTCTGATTTTGTGTGCCATTATAGAGAGTATTTTAAATTCCTTGAGAGTGTAACATTTTGGAAATAAGATGTTGACTTAAAAAGAGTGTTTTCCTAATAACAAGTTTTCAGAGTGTTATGGAGATTTCATCATGTATTTAAGTGCCAGGAGAGTTCACAACACCATTTTTTTATAATTTCGTCATTGCTGACTTAATTTGGCACAGTTCTATGTCAGGATCATTTTTAATTTAAAGACCTTCAAGGTAGTGTGCAGCCTCTCATTTGCATTAATTGGGAATAAGCCCAAGTTTTACATTGAATTTGAATTCCAAATCGTCGGAGCTCTTGATTTTTCACGTGAGGTCTCAGCAAAGCTTAGCAAAGTTTGGCAAGAGCAATGTCTTTGTTTCAAAATTTAGATGAAAGATTCGTTTGGCAAGTCCACACTTGGAATTTCTCTTTGATTTCTTCTGGTGGGCTGGTTTTGGCAAAATGATAAAGGTTATGTGAAGTGCCTTTCTTTGACAGTACTGCCATTCTGTTCCAGTCATTCATTCTGAAGCGGTGAGAGAGCCACAGTCATCATCTTTTTCTGGATTGTACCACAGTTTTCTTCCTCTGTTTACCAGTACACCTTTTTACAAACTTACAGAATAAGTTATATGATTAAGAACCAGTACAGTTTCTCTCCTTTTGAATGGGTTTTCTGAAAGACTTCTGAATTGTCTGGTTCTTGTATTTATCAAAACCTCATGATTTTTGCGCAAAGTGCGAAAACTTCCAAAGGCATTGAGCAGAATCCAGCCAAGCATTGCACTTAGAAAATCAGGCTCAAAAAACATTCTTCATTTCATAAGAGAGTTAAAAATACATCTACTTAAAGCATTTAATTCAGTATCAGTCTTAAAAGCAAAAAAATCAAGCAAAACCACAAAAATAAATGTAAATAGTGCTGTGAGATTTAAGTGATATTAAAAAGGTTCATTTAACATGGCCTGTGATACAATGGGATGTAATATAAAATAGACATGGTTTAGAACCTATAAGTACCTTGTAGCATAGTTTCAAATCATGCTGATTGCATCGTTTCAAAAAAGGAAATAACTGGATAAGAATATGGTGCTGTAAGAAAAATAAGAAAGCCATAAAGCACATTTCAAGACTGTTGAAATCTATAACCTTGTGGAAATCTCCTTATTAAAGTGTTGGAAAATATTTTTAATCATTATCAATTAATGCATTAGGTTTTCTGAAAAGCAGACCTCAAGTGTATATTTTGAAGTCTTCAGGAAAAAAGACAGTTCTTTTTTAGGGTTGTTTTGCCTACAAGTGTCATTTGACAGGTGCAGAAGATCTCCCATTAGTTTTCTTAAAGAGCCTAGGTTCCTGGTTTGTGTTTTGATCAGAGTACCAAGGGACACAGTTACAAAATTCTTATATAGAATTTTGGTCTGTTGTTGAGAAATTCATTAATCATTGAACAATTGAGCTTTGTGTTAAAAAATGTCACAAAGAACAGCTATGGGGGGGCCCTGAAAACATTAACTAGAAGGTGTTTGGAAGACAGTCTTATCAGTGAGTGAAATCAAATGTCACACACTTCAGCTGCTAAGGAGTCATCAATCATCCTTAGGAGTGCAGGAGTATTCTGTGTTTGCCTCATTGATCTCAAGGAAGGAGGCTGCTCCTTCCCCTCCTGCAAGCATGACTGATGACTCCTTAGGGTTTGAAGCTGTGTGACGCTTGATTTAGGGGCTGCTGTCATCACTTGTGAGGAGGCTGCCTGCCACCTCTCCCCTTTAAGAGCCTCTTGGAAGGGTTCTTGGTTAAGTCATGAAAAAGAGAAGCCTTCATTTCCTTCCCAAATCAAATTCACCAGAGTTCTACGTAGCAGTTTACAGATCTATTTAATCCTATTTTACAAAGGATGTCTCATTACGGTTTGGAGATTATAAATAAAATAGATACAACACATTAAATGTCAAAATGAATTTCTCAGTTTCATTAGCAAGTAGAGTGCCTTCTTCATGTCTAGACAATGTTACAGACCAAAATCTAAACAGTGCTTAATGAGAATAAAAGATGTAAACTGCTTACACCATAAAGATAGCTTAAAACTTGGAAGCCACCAGTATTCATTCTCTAACCACTGTGAATGTTTGAATTGGAACAGGAAATATTTTTTTAGTGTGATGCCCCTGTCTACTTTAGCTTCCTCAGGTATGTAATACAGTGCGTGAATATTGTTTATCTGTTGCTTATCTACCATGAAGAATATTCCTAGTAGTGTCTGTTCTAGGTGGCTTTTCTAGGAGTTTTTAATTCTGCTATTAAAACTGGGAGGAGAAACACACAGTGTGTCGATGTATCTGCTGTCTATGAAAGGTGCAAAAAATGAAATTCTGTCCCCATCAAATCAGTGACATAAAATGTCTTTAGTTTCACTACTGTTTTTATCTGGTGGTTGAATGTGTATAGGGAGATAGACTGTAGTAAAAAGAGATGGTACAGCTGGACTTTTTTGTTCATTTCCCATTAAATGCCATCCTAGTGGGGAGGCAACAAAAGATTTTCTGCCTAATAATTGAATCCTTAATGTGAGACTGAGGTCTGATTTATTTTTGCTTGCTTGCTTCTTGCACTCACGGGGGGAAAAAAAACATTAGGTGAGGAAAAAAGATCCTATTATTTGGGCCTTATTAACTGAATAAATTGAGATATTGAAAGCAGAAATATGCTTACAAATTGTTCAACATGTTAAATAGAAGAACAATTTCTTTTCTGTGTTCTTTCTTTCAGCCTGTTTTAAGAACTGTAGCACAGTTCAGTTCCCTCTCAGTTTATTGTTCTGTACAACCCAGAAAGGCAGCCCAGTATTTTCAGTTGTAGAACTTCATGATAACTGGGATTTTTCTCAGGTGAGCGTGGCATCATCCCAGCTACAAAGTTAGAGTTCAGTGGGAGCACTAGAAGTAAATATTATATCATCACAGTAAAATGGCTTTCTGCCTGCAGCTCCCTCAACAGATGCAAGAGTCAGGCAGATTATGTAAAATAGTAAAGTTAATGACCAAAGTCACAGAAGAAGGAAAGCACCATGTTCAGAGTAAAGGGGAAATAGGACTTTTTTGAAGAAGACAGTGATGAAGATGAGGCAGGATCACGGTAATCCAGTCTTGGTAATTGAAGAAAGCAAACTTAAAGAATGTAAGTGCGACATGGGAGCAATTTTTTTGTGTAGGCTAAGGACCTTCTCCTCTCCTCTCTAAATTTTGTCTTTCATTAGCTTAACAGTAATTTTGGGGGGTTTCAGTTACATCCACTGAAGGAATCTTTGTTTTTGTCTTAGTTGTGCAAATTTCCTTTTTTTTTCCCTACATGTTATGTACCAATTCCTGTGTTTTACTGACTTGTTATCTATCAGAAAAATGCAAACATGAAAAACTGTAGGCTGATTTTTCTCCTTGGTCTAACCTAAATTTCCCTTCTTTCAATTTGTACACATTACTCCTAGTCCTATCACTACAGTTCGTGATAAAGAATCCCTTTCTGACTTCCCTGTAGGCTCTCTTCAGATACTGGGAGGTTGCTATGAGGTTTCCATGCAACCTTTGCTTCTCTAGGCTGGCTAGCCCAACTCTCTTGGCCTGGTTTTGTAGGAGGGGTGCCCCCATCCTCTAATCCACTTTATGGCCCTCCTCTAGACTTGCTCCAACTGTTCCATGTTTTTATGTTGGGGGCACCAGAACTGCACAGCCCTGCAGGTGGGTCTCACCAGAGCAGAGCAGAGAGGTGGAATCCCCTCTCGCACTCTGCTGGCCATGATGCTTTGGATGCAGCCCAGGATACAACTGGCTTTCTGGGCTGCCAGTGCACATTGCTGGCTCATGTTGAGTTTTTCATCAACCCAACTTTCCCCAAAGATTTCTCCATGGGCTGCTCTCAATTGCTTCTCTACTCCACCTGTAAAGGTGTCTACAATTGCCATGACCCAGGTCAC
Organism: Pycnonotus jocosus; assembly: GCA_013400435.1. Taxonomy (NCBI): domain Eukaryota; kingdom Metazoa; phylum Chordata; class Aves; order Passeriformes; family Pycnonotidae; genus Pycnonotus; species Pycnonotus jocosus. Next base: position 257,783 of record VWYP01026913.1, on the reverse strand, counting down.
TTTGTTGAACTCTATGAAGTTTGCCTTGGCTTATGTCTTAATCTGGTCAAGGTTCCTCTATATGGCATCCCTTCCCTCCAGCAACAGAACTGGGGGAAAATTTTCATTGTTGTCATCACCAGAAGCCAAACTTTACATCGCAGCCTGGCTTAGTATATTGCCTCACTGAATGTGAGGGGGAACGGTAATTTCCGTGCATGCTTTTATAAAATGTTGCTCCATATAAACAGATGGAAGAATAGGAAAAAAGGGAACAATGTAAAAATACTGATGTCTTTGTGTCCTGTTATGGCCATGCTTCTACACAGACGTACGTTAAATGAGTTGGGAGGTGTAAAGACTGGTGAACAGAAGAAAATAAAGAGTTGAGCCACAGCATTGAGGAATGTAGGGAAAAGTTTGGGAGGAAGAGGAATGGAAGCTTGGCAAAGCTGGTGAGGTCTGTAAAATGGGTGAAGTACATTTGCAATCAACAAGTAGAGCAAAGTGAAGGAGCTTCCAGTGAGGAACAAAGCAGCTGCTTGGTCCTTGAGACTCTTTACCACTAAATTGCTTCTACCTCATTTGTTTCTAGCAGCTGAGCAGTTTTGGGACATCCCAGTCCAGGGCAATCTTGCTCCCAAGGAGCTGTTCTAGTTGTGCTGGTGGGAGATCGACAGAAGAAAGATAGCAAGTGCACCTGCTAAGCACATATCCTGGAGTAGTTTCTGGGTTACCAAGTATCAGGGAGTGGAAATACATGTCCAAGAAAAATGGACTTTTTGTGACAGCTGAGGACTCTCAGATCTGTGTTTGGTTCGTCTTCTAAGAGTAGTGCCCTGACACAAAGTAGAGCTGAAGTTTCACGTTTAAGACTTGCGTACTTAACCACTGGCTCATCTGGTCCATACATAGAATTGTTTTGTAGCTTCATAAATAATTGAAGTTGAAATGGCAACACAGTCTTGAGGGACTCGTAGGCCTTCGGTTTACGTATGGATGTGTTTGTATATGTGCGTGTATATGTGTATATGTTTTTGGAATGATTTTTTTCCAGATTTGTTTGCAATAGATGACTTGGCTTCAGATGACTGAAATAAACAATGACAATTGAATTAGATAATATCAGGCACTTCTGGATTGGCAATCTAGTATTTTAATTATATCAATAATTTTGGAGTCCAAAGGACAGAACTATAGTTTGAAGTGTGGGAAAGTAACTATAAATTATATCTTGGCAATTTGTGCTCCTTCAATCACTTCCTGACTATGTTTACTCAGTTTTCAAGCCAGAGCGAGCTTTTCTAATGGCAAACATTGCAAGCCAATCTTGATCCGTAAAATGCAACCTGTCGCTTAGCCAATAAAAAAGCTGGACTATGGAAATGCTTTGGGATTTCTGTTTCTAATAGAGCACGACATAATTTTTATTACTACATCATTTTACTCTTGTCAATGGAAGTAATTATTTTGCTGGTAACTTCAGCAGATGTGATGCATACTGAAGGCAGGTAGCAATGGTTAAAAATATTATTGTGGAGGCTTAGTTGTGATATATTTCTAGTGTAGTCACAGAGGTTGCAGAGGTAGGCAGCTGAAAGGGTGGCTGAGAGGAATTGAGTGTTAATTCTCCATTGCTGCTGGGGTGGTGAATCGTATGAGCATTTGAAATTATACAGGGAGCCTGTGGATATGAAGGCTCTCAGGTCATGGAAGTGTGTTCTGGTCTGTGCTGCCACATTGCTGCTGATGCCCAGGTCAGTCAAATTAGAAGCAAAGCATGGGGTTGGTTTGGGTTTTGTTTAGTTTTGTTTTGGTTTTGGTTTGTTGGTTGGTTTGTTGGTTGGTTGGGTTTTTTTTTTGCATGTGAGGGTCTGCTAGAGCCAGAGGAATGCTTAGGAAAAAAAGATCTGTTTGTATTCTCATTGTACTACTAAGTGTAGGAAGGATGGAACAAGGACCTACTCATCATTGATGCTCTTGCTAATAGAAACCTGGATTTTATCATTCTGCCTTTATGCACTCATTAACAGAGGAAGATTTTGAAGTATACTGGGCAATATTCCTTTATTTTACTTTCTTGTGGTGGAGTGCCAGATACATTGTCATTTGAGATTTATGCCAGTGAAAGCCTGCAGTCGTGCATGGTTTGCTCTTTGACCTACCTCCTCCCTCCTCCCTTTCCTCACCAGTCAGCTGCTGTCCCTCTGCCGCTAATTTACATCCCCAAATGAATGAAGCTTAATCCCTAAACCTTAATCCTCCTAAAACCAGCTGAACTTTGTGATCCTATCTTGACTTTGCAGAAGATTAAAAATAAGAAAAAAGAGGAGGGTTGAGGGCTGTTTGAAAAAAATGTGCTTTAACTTCTAAAGAGTCCAGCCATCTTTTATGTTTTTCAGAGGGCTAAAATGCCCTGGCATTTTATTGATCAATGTATTTTTCCTTGTTATTTTTTCACATTGAGCATAATTATTTGGGGGTTTTGTTTCAGTTCTGTTCCTTGCTGTGTAGTGTGAACTCTTGGCAGGGGAATCTGAGGAAGAGGGCTTTTCAAGGAGACCTTGCTCTGACATAATAATGTGGCCTGGGGACAGTGCACTCTGTTGTGATACTGTTTCATAGATGAACACAGCAAAGAGTCAAAATTTTACTATCTCTCTCTCTCTTGAAAAGTAGGTATGTTTACTTCAGGAGCCAGGCCAGGTAGTGTCTGAATGAGCTGTGCCCTTTCTGCTCATAGAATCCTGTATTGATATACTACCAGCATCATGTTCCAAAAGATTTCAGGGAGCAGAGGAGGATGCTCTTCCTCTTTAAGTCGGGTATATATTTCTCCTCATATGCATGATGCACAATGAATTGGCAATATGCACCTTACCTTTTGCCTTGGTGAATTATCACAGTGTTGAAATGTGAATGCAGTATATCTTTGTGAAGCTACAATTTTTGGTCTACGGACAAAACCCAAGGTGACCTGATAATCAGAGTTTAAACCTCTCTTAATAGGGATGTTGTAGAGTGACAGAGCAGAGAGGGAAGCTTTTCCTCTAGCAGACAGTGAAATGCATCAACCACTGGAGCTCAGTTTGAATGCAATCCCCTCTTGTAAACCCAGGGGCAAATCTTGGCAAGGAGATTCTCCTGTCTATGACTGGTACTTTGTCTGCATGTGCTGCTCTCACTTTTAGGCTGGATCACAGCAATTTTGCATTTTGGAAGGTTTGGTCAGTACGGAATACGATTGCTGGCTCTCTCAGTGTGTCATGTGGAGAGCACAGGCTGGGGAACCTGCAAACCATGGAAACCATGGGAAATGTATGGTTTTCCTCATTTAAAGAAGTGAACATTATAAAATGTGCAGTCTTTAACTTTGTAACAGAAACAGGAGAGAATTTTACAAGATAGAATTAAATGTGGGAATGCTTAAGCACACAGAAACAATGGGATTGCTTATAAAGGGGAGGGGGGAAGCTCAAAACATAAAAATTAGATTCTTTTTGATGGAAATCTTATAGACAAGCAACTTGTTTTGGTTTATGATTCCTTGGAAAGACAGTACTCTGCACAGCTGCTAGCCACGTAAGAAAGAAATACATATGTGCATATCCAAGTGTGAATATTTAGTTACTAACCCAGTTTCCCTAAGTACTTGGAATGAAGCTTTCAGCAGTGCTTGTTAGATTAAAAAAAAAAAAAAATCCCCTCGAGAAACTATTGAGGTTCCAAAACCTCAATTCTTACTAGGAAATGAAGCAACTTGCTTGTGGCATAAAAATAATGATGCTTTGGGTAGAAGCTTTCAAACATATGGCCCACAGAAATAGCAGGCTTCAGAAAGATTTGTCTTAAACAGTACATAAAAAATTTGGTTTTGCATGTGGAAGCTGCACATTGGATAAAACATGTTCTTGCAAAGTGCTATTAGAAAAATGTCTTCAGTCTCCATCTTCAGGTAAGACTCTGCAAAACTACATTAGAAAATACATCAAATGGTACAAATGTGGGAAGGAAGACAATATGCCCCAGTACTTCTGCCAGTGGCACAGGAGCCTGTGGTACAGACTGCTTGATCACGGAGTTTGTGGGATCTCTTCAGTTGCTAGGCTGAGTTATGGAGGTGAAAAAGTATGGTTTGTGCATTTTGTCAACCACATAAGCAAGTTTTCAAGTCACGATTTTGAGTATACTTAGTGTCTTTTCCATTATAGATTGGACAAAAATAGACATCTCTTGCACAGACATACACTATCTTGTTTTGTCTTCCTTTGAGATGCCTAAAAAGGGGAAGAAACGTGATCTAATTTAAGTCAGTGAATAAATGAGCAAAATATAGTTATCTGATGAGGCCAATGGTATCTTTTTGTAAAGACTTTAAGTAGCCAGCCTTTGTGTCACTGCACAATCTTTATGGTTGCAGAAGCTTAGCAGTAAGCTTAGAGAGCTTTGCCTGTTTTGCTGCTTTTCTCATCAGTGCCTTAATGCCTGCTGATTAAGGGCTCATAAATCTTTGCAATATTAGCAGAGGAGTCCATTTCCGTAGCAAAAGGCAACATTTCCTTGCCTTCTTCTAGCTGTTATCACACATGTGTGGCATATACTTGTAGGTATCATTGTCACGCTCATGCCATATATTCTGAACAATGAATGCGCTCTTCCTGGAAACCTGAACCTCTTAACCACTGCTAGAGAGTAGCCTTTACTCTTGAGGTCACCTAACTTGGCAAGTCAGTGAGTTAATGGGTCTGAAAAGATTATCCTAGACCAAAATTGATGTAAACATTCTCCTTTCGGTGTAGAATGTATGGGCTTGCATGCCTTTCATCTTTCACTGCACATTCCAGATGTTTCTTCTTTCCTCTCATGGTATATACATGATGGGATAGATAATGTACTGAGTTGAGATTTATGTCTAAGGCATGATGTGTTTGTACTCTACCTCATTACACCTTTTTTTTCCCTTTTATTTGGGAAAGGAAAAGTACCTTAAAAGCTTTTTTTAAAAATTCAGGTTTGATTTGTTTATTCAGTGCTTTCCAAAAGCAGTCTGATTGGAGTTCCTCATCCCCTTTATTTCCTCTGCTGTTCCCCTGCAATATATCTCTTTTCAGTTTAGGGTGACTCTACGACTTGGTTGCTTTGAAAAAGTTCCAGAAGACAAATCTCAAAATTTGTTTTAGAAAGGTCCATGTTAAAAAAAAAAACCCAAAACAAAACAACACAAACAAATAAATAAATATCACCAACATAAACCCAGATTTTTAGCTTGCTTTATTTTGACAATCAAATGCTAATTTCTAATTTTCCCCCAGGTGATGCACTAATATGTATTCACTATTTAAGATTATGGGGAAACTAAAGTTGCAGTGGGTGTTTCAGTTTTTATCTTTCACAGAATGTCAGCAGCCCTTAATTGCTAAATGCTATTAAAATTTTTCTTTCGTTTTTTGGGTTCAACCTGAAAGACTCTGAAACTGAATTACTTCTCTGCTATATGGACTTTTTTTTTTTTAATCATCCAGATGTCATTTATTTTTCTCAAACAGGCAGGGAAATTAGGTCTATTAATAAAAGTCAGAATCTGCAGACGGCAGTTATGACTACTTTTTCCTGTTTTTCCAATGTTCTTTATTTCACTGTCTGTCAATCCAGAATAGATTCCTTTTTTCCTCAATTCAAGCAAGATGCAAACACACTTGATGCAAAATCAAAAGGTATTCTCAAGTATCAAGAGAAGATATTTAAAGAAAAAGGAAATGTTTTTGAACTAGGATAACATTACCATCTGGAAAAAATAGTGGTTATTTCACTCAATAACTAGATTTGTTTTATGTATTGTTTATTTTAAATTAGGCAACTTGTTACCATGACACATTGCCTTAGTTTACCTGAACCCTTAATATACTTTACATTAAGCTTAGCTGGGAGATTCCATGGATATGTTTCCTCTCTTGAGTTTTAGGAGAAATGGGATTCAAAATTCTTAAAGAAGAAGAAATTATTCAGGTATCTTGTAGTCAAAAACACCTTATAACGAAGGGATATATGGGAGAGAACACTCACCTGGTGGTGAAAATGTATAGAAGAAATTTGTCTTCATAAAATTGTGTGCGTGTATCTGTAGTGCCTTGGTCTGACAGGTGAGTTTGTAAACTTTTCTCTTCAGAAACCACTATTAAGGCTTTTGTCTAGCTACTGAAAAATACATAGCACTCTTAAAAGATAAAACATTGAGACTAAGAAATAATAAAAAAAAAATTAGCTCAAGGATACATATGCAGAGGTGAATTTTGTCTTATATATTTTTGGCTTTTACAATATACTTTCACCAAGATGTGGGGTATGATTGCATGCTTCCACTTTGTATACTTTTATATTTCATTTAAAGGATAAATCACCTTTATCATGTGATAAATCTGTGTATCTGTACATGACTGTATAATATTTTTCAAATTGTTTTAACAAATCTGACCAGCTAAAACATGAAATGGAATTTTTTTCCCTCATAATTTTTAGATTTCTCACAAACTGCTAGGTCACCTTCCAGTTATTAATATCCCATTTGGTCAGACTGGAGGAATTATGTAAATTATCTCTGGTGAAAGAAGGAAATTCGTAATAAATAAACTATCTGGCTGAAAGAAACTTGCAGTAAGTGAAATGTCTCACTAAAAGGGGCTTGATTATTTGATTTCTCTTGGCAGTTTGCTAAGTGTTTGCCATGAATTCAAAAATCACTCTCAACAAAGTTACTTGTATGGATCTTGGGTTCTTGGGGCTGCATTAATGGAAAGCTGTAATTTATGCCTGTTACACTGTTGTGTATAAAAGCATAAATTAAGATTATTTAAAAGAAAGGAGTCAGCAACTGGGATTGTCTGCAGCGTAAATCTTTCCTATTAATATCTTTAATTGGCCTTGTGCCTAATTTGCATGGCTAATTCAGTAAGGGCTGTTTAATCCATTTCTTAGTAGCTTCTTGTTTGTCTACATGAGTCTTCTGTAAGAGTAGACGAGTTTGAGATGTGGTGCTCTGTAGTCCTTTGGCATAGTAGTAATTCATGTGAAGCCCAGGAAACCCCTCCTCTGCCTGGTGTCACTTCCACCTCTGATATGGGGTCATTCTGCTGCCCTGAGGAAAGAACTAATGGTGAAAAAGCAGTGAGGCACTTCAGCAAGTATAAACTCCTGTGAAATTTTCTATTTGCTGTTTCCATCTCAGTATGGTTATATTGTCCACTAGTGCTTTTATCGTTAACACTTTACTTTCCCATTCTAAATTGTGTTAAGGTAATAAATATAATATTACATTGCAATAAAACCAGATTTACAGTTTTGCTGTGCACACCTAAAATACTGAAACTGGAATTATGCTAAGGAATAGAGATGGTGTTCTCTTGTTGATCCTGACACTTTAGGGCTTTAAGGATATTTTTTTATGTGATATGATGAGATTTGGTATTGTGGAGAATGTCTGCAAGCCTTCAATGAAAAAAAATGAAAAGTCATATTTTGCAGATTTTAATTTTCTGTAGTTGACTGAAAGGTTAAAACTCGTTTTTTCTTGCTTTGCACTGGTGTATCTCATTCTGATTTTAGAACTCAAAATTCTGCTTTAGGTCCTCTGTATAACAAGTTTTATATCAACTTGCTTACAACGTGTGAAATGAAATCAGTGTTGCAGACATGCAACATTTGTTTTTACATTATGATATAATCTGTTTCTTTGCCTTTCAAAAATCTAATTCAACTTTTCCTTTCTCCTGTGACAGGATGACAAGGATTTGGTTCATGAGTTTGTTGTTGCTGAAGGTCTGACTTGCTTAATCAAAGTGGGAGCAGAAGCCGACCAGAATTATCAGAACTACATCCTGAGAGGTAAAGGAAATGCATCCAAAAGTTGTTTTTATTGCTTGGAAGCTCTTGCAGCTCTGCAGCAATTTGCTGTGTAAAGCATCTTTCAACTTGCTTCTAAGTTTGGTCCTGATTCTTTCATGTTATGAAAGAAAGTTAAAGGAAGATTAATACTCGTCACTGAGCTGAATGAATTGGAATATTTGGAATCTTGATAGTCCCCTCATTGTTCACCTTTTCTTGTAGATTACACCGCAAATCTCTAATTCCAGGAAAGAAAAGGCATTCTAAAACCTTTACTGGATAACTGGGTCAGGGGGCACAGAATAAATTAACTTCTTGGAGTGTGGTCATCTTTTACAAAGGAGCTGCTGCAAGCAGGTTGGACGCAGCAGGAGGAGTTTTCTGAGTTGTGTTTCTCTCCTTTCTTGCAGTGATGGGTGGCTGTTGACCTCCCAAGCATCATGGAGAGTTTTCTCCATGCTGCTTAGACAGTCAAAAAGTACCAGGGAAACAGAGAGAGGCAGCACCCAGCTTCTCTCTATATATCTCCTGTTGGGAGATATATTTTCTTATCATCTCTCTCTGTCGTGGTGCAGCAGTATGCAGCATCATCGGTATCCCTGGATATCATGCAGTATCTGTGGAATAAACTGGGAGAAAGGAATTCCTTAAGGGGTCAGTTGGCTGGAAACAATTTTTAGCTATCTGACATGTTGGAGTTAAACAGATATGAGAGGTTTAGGTTCTGTTCTTTGCACTTAAAAGATAACTGGCAAAGATAGGGTTTGGAGAGGGATTTGGAAAAGGTGTGCTATGCGATTAAAAAGCTGATTTTCTCTGTTGTGGCCCATATGGATGGATGTGTTTTTTTATCTAGCCAGGAAACCTAAGCTGTAAATTTGTAGAGTTTTTTCAGTATTTTGAGGGGACAACAGTCTCTCCAAGGGATATTTGCTTCTGGATGATCTCATAGTAAATGGAGACTGCTTACAAATGCATAGTTGTGGTGCATTGCTCATTTGAGTTTTCTTAGACTGATGTATATAGCTGTATTTAAAAATGTCACTCTGATGTATTTAACTGCTAAACTACACATTGAGGAGCAAAAGAAAAAAAACAAAAACAAACCAACCCAAAAATAAGTAAAAAGGATTTTGTGAGAACCAGAAATGCTGAATTGTGGAAAACAAGGATTCAAATAATAAGTGGGGCTTCATGCGAAGGTGTTGAAGATAAGACCAGGTTTGGAGGTGTAAAAGGAACAAACCAGTACTACAGGAATTATGTCCTATGGCAGTAGCTGTGCAGTCACCTAAAAGTGCTTGAACAGAAAACAAGGACACAGAAGCATGTGCAATTAGAAGTTTCTCGGAAAGCTGGCCATAGATGCTCTCAGAAAATTCAGACTGGAAGCAAAATAAAAATGCTGTATGGGACAGTCTGGCTTCAGTCTAGGAGTCTTGCCATTCTCCTTCCCTTCCTATATCCTAATGCATCCAGCGTTCAAGGACATCTTTCTTGTGGTGGCTTTCAACAGCTTGATTTCCATGATCTAAAATTAGAAATTTACACGTGAATTCAATGAATGATAAAACAGAGCCTTAGTGCCAATGTTCATGGCATCATATAAATGCAATTGCAAACTCATCTTGTTGCATTGTTATTAACAAATGATTACAGCTTGTTCAAAATGAGTATAACAAAACAACATTAACAATACAAAAACTAACTATGTAGACATATGCCATAAAGGTAAAAATATTATTTTAGGAAGATGCTTTTAGGGATTGGTAACTTCTGAAATCAGGTCTTTTTTTTCCCTATATTGCTGCTGTGTGAAGCTGAAGTTTCTCTCTGGGTAGTGTATCGTAGCATCCTTTACAATAATACAATTCTTCTGTGTGGTGTGGGCTTCATTTCAATTTTGGTCTTGATTGTCTTTCAGGAATTTCACAGCTCCAAAATTATGTCGGGTGGTTTGCAATTCCAGGAGCCAGCATGTACTTTCTGAATAGGTCTGCGTGTGCAATGAGATAAAGATAGACTTGGAAGTACAGTATAGCCAAACAATCTTATCCAAATGCATTGAGGAGGGTGCTGAAAAGAAGCATTAAATACATCATGTAAGAGAGCTTCTGGTATATTATTTTTGGAAGATCATAGTGATTGGTTAGGGATTTTTTAAATTTTTTTTTTTTTTTGCTGACATTTATGTCTACCTATTGCAGTGCTGGATTTTACTAAACTCAGAGTACTGGTAAATAGGTGAATAAATTTTAGTGAAGATACATCACAATTACCAAGGATGTGATCCCACTAAGCTCTAAGCTTTGTGTTAGATAGTGGAGATTTGAGAAATAAAAAGTAGCCTTTTTTTAGAGATATTTTGTGCCTTCCTGCTGTGGTGTCCTTGTTCTGCAGATTCCTTTGGAGTGGAATTTATTCTCCTTCTTTTCATTGCATTTAATCTAAATCATAAATAGCAGTGCTGGATTTTACGTTCTGGCATTTCTCCTAAGTTCTGACATTTCTTTAGCACCTTTGGTGTCATTCCCTTCTTTTCCTCTGGCAATTCTAACTCAGCTTGCAGGGCTTGTGACAGGAAGTGGCAGCTTTAGGCATGGTATTACCTCCTTTGCTTTGAGAACTCACCTACATGAGACTGTCCATCATCTTGGCTGAGCAATTTCTCAGTGTTTCATATCAGCTTGTTTGCCTGCACTCATCAAGAAATAGCTTTGTATCTTGGAGGGAAAATAGGCTGGAAATGCATGTATGCTTAAGGGCTGTAGGCGCTTCAGTGAGTTCCAGGTACAAGTTATTTCTTGAGGATATTATTTTCCTTTTTCCAAAAGTCCGCATTATTTCATTCTCATGTTTCCTGGTTGAGAATTTCTGCTTAGGGGTTTTGACTTGGTTCAAGTCAGACTGAGCTGCCAAAAAATGATCAAATATGAGTCATGAAAATTTTAGTTACTTCAATGGGCAAATGAAGAGAAGGTAAGTGTGGCTTTTACATACAATGCAGAGAAATCCAGACAATTTACTGTTGAGTGCTAAGGAATAAATGTTTATTTCTGCTCAGGTCCCCTGAGCTAGGGCTGTTTGACTGTACCTTTTCCAAAGTGTTCCTTTTTGTCAGTGTGCAGCCTATTGACTGGTAATCAACAGTAGCCAGGGCTTCTGTCAAGGGTTACTGTCTAAAAAGACTAGTTTAGAAAATAGCTTTTGATCCTCCATATTTAACAGTTCTTAAAATTAGATTTATTCTCCAATGTTCCTTTTAATTATTATGGAGATCTAAAGAAACCATGTTTTGAGAGACTTTTCCCTCCCCATGAAAACAGGCTTGTTTTCCTTTTGTTATTTCTTCCCTCTTCCTTTTTTTCACAAGGATCCATAAGGATGAAGAGCTTCACTGACAACACTGAAGTTAAAATTTTCTGTCCCAGTTACAAGATTGCAGTAGGGTGGATGTTACCTAAATATTCAAAACCAGATAGAAGTGGGTTAAAGGTAATGAAAACATCCATAACTGATGAGGATTAATGTAAATCTTACTGTAATTTTGAAGATCCTTTGGATATAGTTTTGAGATCATCTGTTCCTTGCACAGAATGAGAAAGCAACACATGAAATGCCATTGTAGCCTTCATGTTTTCTGATAATTTAGCCAGTGCTGTTGGGAAGGTGAAGAAAAACAGCTTGTGTAGACCAAGGCTTAATTCTTTTAAAGATATACTGAATAAGTAAACTATGAGGGTTCAGAGATGACTTCTCCTGGCACTGTGACGTGAGGAGTTCTGCCTGGTGGGATCCTGTGCTGTCTGTCCTTCACATCAAACAAGAAGATTGTCAAAAGGTCATCCAGCCTTGTTTGTAGAGTGTAATTGTGTACTTGGGTCCCTATTAGGCTGCTTATGGATTCAGAACAGTATTTAGAGGTGTCCATAATTAGATGAAAGCTAGATACTGTTCTTGCAGTCTGAAAGCATAAGCCAAGTGTTCAGTTCGAGCAGGCAAAAGCCTTGACCTTGCTGCAAGGTCTAAGGAATGAAGGCTGAGGAAAAAATAGGACAGCAGTCAGTGCTCATACCAGACTATCCTTGAATCAAATTCAGCTTTTGGGTTCAGCTCTCTGATTTAGTGAGAGCTGTGTGCTTATATGGGGAATAATTTTGTTTGGCGATTTTGAATTTCTAGTGTAGGGCTTTTTGTAAAAAAGAAATAAAGAAAAACAAGTGCTTGGAGGAGCTATGATGTAATATTTGTGCTTTAAGTTAACCCCTCTCCCATAAAACCCCAAATCATTACTGTAATCTAAAATTAAAGATAAGTAGAATCCTAGAAACATTTAGATTGAAAAAGGTCATTAATATCATCGAGTTCAACCATTAACCTAACACTGGCAAATGCACCATGAAGCCATGGTCCTACATACCATTACTTCAATAATTTATACTTAATTCAATAAACTGAGCAGAACACAAGGTTGCAGTAGAACCAGTAGACCATTTTCCTGTCACAGACCCCCTGCACTTCTGATAAAGTGCCAAAGCCCTGTGTGTTTCTACAGATATTCTGCAAGCACAGAAGATAATGGTAATGGTCCTAAGTAAGGGATCTGATGTACTCTGAGGGACAGTGACATACCATTTAAGAGGATTAAAGGTTGATAACTTCATGCACAAGGTCAACAGCATCTTCAGTCTTTATAGAACAGCGTCTTTATTATTAAGCCCTACAATTTTTTCCTTATAAATAGTAAATATATTTTGTTTTGGAGTTTCATTTGTACCAGCATGCTTTTATCTTCATGCAGGTAAAATGAGTATATAATAATGCGCCTTTTTTTTTTTTTTCCTTTGACCTTTCAGGACTTCTAAGTAATTTTATGAGGGACTTTTACCAGAACAGTTCTATATAAGTCCTAAAATGTAAATAAAAAAAAAACGGAGTGTCTTAAAACACTCAAACTCACATGTGAAACATAACTCAAGGCCCATTTTGATCTTTGTTACATGCTTAAATAATGAGGGATCCATTGAAACAATTTAATTCAAGCCTGACAGCTGCAATTGGCACAAATGTGAACTGCCAGTGATGGAGAAGTTCCCAAGAGGAGCAGTGACTTCCAAAGGTAGAGCAATGAGAACTGAGTAGCCTGGAACTTTCCAATCCCCCACTGAAGCATAAGAATAGGGCAATATTTTGATTCCTCAACCTTGTCTAGCTGGTAAATGGGAGCCAACTTTTGCAAAGGGCTGGATGAAGAGAGAGTGTAGCTGTATCTGGGTAGTTACCCTTTTAGTAACCTCGGCTCCCTACTGCAGCAAGATGATTCTAAATCTGTATTTTGCATGTGCTTTTAATTATACAGTACAGTGTATCAGGCAACAATAAAAATGGAAAAAAATTACCGTAAGAGCTACTTGGTTGTAAAGCAGAAAGTGACTTTGCTGTTGGAATTAGGAGACGCTGAGCTGTTTGACAAGGTGGTTGGTCATGCACAGGAGCCACCAGAGTCCGTCAGAACTACAGATGAATGCTCAGGCAGGGGTCAGATTTTTCAAACTAACAGGCAAACAGCTCAAACACTGACATGTACCAAAGCCACCAACAGTTATGCCTATTTATAAAGCCAGAAGCATGCAGTCCCACCTGCATGCCAAGTTTGGAACCAAGGGCTGTGCTGCGTATTCTGGGAAATCAGATTAAATTCCTGAAAGGACTCAGTGCTGGATGGTAAAAGACCATCTGGTTACTGTCTGTCACCAGGACACTGTGTGTGCCCCAAGATGTCAAGGAGCTAGAGGAAGTCGAAGGTGAGGGTGAGGTTTTGCAAGCAGGCAGTGGAAACTGCTGCTGATAACCCTTCCATTCTGAAAGCCAGGCATGAAGTTATCAGCAAGCTGGTGGCATTTCTGCATTGAGCCAGCTGCTACTAGGAATGCTTGGGGTTTGTAAGTGTGCTCTCTGAAACAGGGGGATGATCTGCTTCCAGGAATTGGCTGGCTGTTTTTATCAAAAAGACCCCTCATTTTTTGTGAGGACATGAATGTTTCCAGTGCTCTTGAACTTTTCTTCCTCAGCCTGATAAATTATGTGGCTTTGGGCTTTTGCATTAAAGGTTAGGCATTACAAAGCATTTAGCATAGAGAAGCATGTTCTTCTGCTGTAAATGTCTATATGAGAATCAGGGGTTGTGTAAATAACAAAAAACATAGAAATAAAGTCTGTGAGAGGCTATTTCTATCCTAAATAGATATGTCTTGCTGGTTGGTACTGCAGCAGTACAACAGATGGTAGTAATGTAAGTTTAGTAGTGAAAAGGGACCCAATACTGAATACTCCATATCTTTGCAATATTCCTGTTTTAGTGTGAACTGGAGAACTGTTTAAAGTTTTCCAGCTGTAGAAAAGTATCCCAGCCCCAAGTAAATAGGAATAGACAGCACTTGATTAGGCTAACCTTTGTATTTCTTTCTTCTCTCTCAACCTTCAGTGTGAAGGTATCTGTATGCAACAGTGAAGTTCCCAAATATGTCTCTATATATTCAAGTTGCCTTCTTATGTGCAGTACTTTAAAATGATGTAAACTTTATCACTCCATCTCAAAGTACCTGCAGTAACACTCTGAACTTTAAAAAGAAATTGGGTGCCTGTAGCTTGATTACTTGGCAGTGTTACTTCTGAGAGAGATTTGCTGGCACTGTCTCCCAGTAAATTCAGTTCTTTGACCTTTCAGAAAGCTTATCAGAATTGGACATCTGTCCTGTGGGCATTTCAAAATTCATGTCCTTTGTTTTTATGTTGGACATCAGACCACAGTTTCTGTGGAACCATACCAACAGTTGGCGATTCCACCTGGAAGTTGTTATGTCCACGTAGTACAGGGCAGTGCCACATGGAGATACAGCCTAGTTTTCCTACCACCACTGCAAAAAACCCCATGAAATAAAACACACCAAACCAAGCCACAGCTGTGTGAGCAAGTTAGCAGCAGATTAGTGTAGCTGAGCTAAGAACACCTGTTAATGGGCAGCATTGCTGAGCTGAGGTACAGCCTGGCAGGGATGCAGCCATGCCATCTCCCTCTGTGAAACCGATTACACTGCCAGTTGTTCATCAGTGAATGTTGTAGGTACCATTTCTTGTAGTTCAGATCAAATGTAGCAGTCCCAGCAAAATCAGACCTATATACCTGATGCATCAGTACCTCTTTCTGTTACATGTGCAGAAGATGTGCCACTTCTTAAAAAGACATGAAATAAGAAAATACAAATGGATTTGGCATCCTGATTCATGAACCCTTTAGATTAGAAATAATGAGGTTACGATGCTCTTTGTTATGCCAGAAGAAAAGGGCACATTATACTATCTCCATGATTAATAATATAAACACTAAACCTCCTTGTCTCACTAGGTGAATCCTCTCTCACTTCTGCAAATATCTCTTTAAGACTAAATGCATTTGTTTTAGGTACAGAGGTAGTTGGGAGAGCTTGATATTGGAAGCCATGAAGTTTAAAAAGAGAGAAAACATCCTCTTTCCTTTCCACTCTACACTTCTAGCATTTCCTTTCTTCATTTCTCATCTGCATATTTTAAAATTATATTTATCGAACCTGTTCTGTGCATGCATTACACTGAGTTCCCTACTGAATACAACCTTAGGCATTCCCTTAATTGTTGGAGCGAGCACTGCCCTGTCCTTTGTCCTTCTCTTCCCTCCTTTCTCCCTGGATGTGATTGTGATGCGTGATCCATCTGGAAGCAGAGCCAGATAGTCCTCACACAGAGCATACAGTACAAGTCCTCCCAGTCTGGAATGGGAATTGGCATAGAAGCAAATTTGAGTTCAAAAGTTTAACCATCCTAAAGTAATTTACACATCTACAAAAAAACTGAGCTGTTCCTTGTGCTGTGCATTATATGAAATGGCCTTTCATTGTGGGACTGCTTGTGAGGAGGATATAGAGTCTACATGGAATTCAGTAATAACACCACCATAAAATTATGGATTTCCCTTGTTTTTAAAGCTGACAGAGGCTGGGAGCCTTTGAGTTGCTTTCTGTCTCAATGAAAATGAATCTTCAGGTTCTGAGTAGGGTTTTTGTTTTTGTGCTTTGTGAAATTCCCATGAAATGTGACACCTCAGGCTATGCAGACTCCATGTAAAATGAGGAACTGAACATGAAAAATGCACATCCTTAACTACTGAGCAAAGACTAAGTACTTGGGAAATACTCCCAGAGGCCTTTAAAGCCATTGTGGATGTTTTATGCTTTAACTACTCAAACTTCATGAACAAGCCTTGAAAACAATGTGCCAATTCCAACTGGTAATGAGCATATTACAGAGTGTTTCTGCCTTTTTGTAGTAATCTTGCAGCCCGAGAGTAGAGAGGGAGAAAATGTGTAGAAAAGTAAAGACATTCATAAGCCAGCACAGACATGAATAATTGCACAAAGTATATGGCTGCTGGTAATTTCACTATAAATTATTTGCATTGAATATATGAACATAAAACATGTTAAAATATTGTTGAGAAATGGAGTTTGATTATTTTAATTTTGAGATTAGAGATTTCCACAGCTATTTGTGATGGTAATTGTTAGAGTGCCACACAGTGTGCTCCATCCTGATACGTAATCAGGGAAAATTAAAGACTTCAAATGAGAATTGGAATAGGTGGAGTCAAATGTGTAAGATAATTGAGAGGTGCTGGCTGCTATGCCATGAAGGTGATTATTGTGTGGTATAGGGGCGTGACAAAAATGAGGTTCTTCAAATATCTTCAGAGTTAATTTCCATATCCAGATGCCTTATTTTAAGTCGCATATTAGCTCTGTCTGTCTGGAATTCTTGCAAATGTGCATGTGCATGGATTTCTATCAATCATGTTCTCATAGGTGCAATCAGGAAACTAGGCCGGTGAACTATAAACTCTTAAAATATTTACTTTCATTACTGTTAGGTAGTGAACAGCTTTTAAGTCTCTGATCACTATTGCATCAAATTCTAAGAAATTACAGATGATTGAAGAACTTAAAAGCTAAGCCATAGAATTTGCATGTATTAGCATGGTATTAATTAATAACTGATCATAAATACTATGTTCATACATATGTGTCCAAGAAAAACTGTAGACTAATGACAGTGAAAGATAATCTTAGTGAACACATGAGAGTATAAATGTTTCTGTTTCTGCTGTGGAGGGTTTCTGCTTGCCTGTTCTTCTGTGCAGCCCAAAGAAGCACTGCAGGAGCAGCATGTGCCCCTCAGGAAAGCAGAAATAGCAGATAGGTGCCTGTGTACATGGGTTGCATGACAAAAGAGTGAAACTCTTTTTGCTGCTTTGTAAGGAAGTGTAAGGACCAGCTTACCTTCTGTCAGCACTACTTCCTACCCTCCTGCTCTGCCCTCTGCACCTCCTTCCATACACAGGACTGGAGACAGTGATGGTGGCGTTGGAGTGATGAGAGTGGAGTGGGGGCTGATGTCCCCACAGTCCCCATGTGTGTATGAAGGCTGTCAGTGCATGCACAGGCGGGGACTGAGCACACTGGCTGAGGCAGCAAATTCGAGGTGCCATGTAAAGGCAGACAGGTTGTTGTGTCTTCCCTTTGCAAGTCAGAGGAAGGGGAGTTGTACTTGGGGCTCCCTGACTGCAGTGGGTGAAGCAGAAGTTTATCCCATTCCTACAGTTTTACAGAAAGTGGGGCTTGGTACATTATTTATTAATTGTAACATGATTTCTTTCTCTCCATATTGCCTGACAATAAGGATTTTTCTTTCTGTTTTCAGTGAGTGAGGCATTTCCAGCTTTTTCCATTAAATTCTTGGCACTAAAGCTGGTGCTGTCATGCCAGGAGAGGAGACTATGCCTACCTCCTGCATCCAAGCAATACAGGATCACTGGCCTGCACTAGCTGCTAAAAATACAGTACCTCTGTTGTTTAGGGTGTGGTTTTTAATAATTTATCACTTTGAAGTTTCTTCCCAGTCATTTTAGTGAAGAGAGTTTATTGCTGTAGGTGCTATGTAAAATAAAGGGGTTTTTTCCCCTTTGCCTATTTAATTTGTTTAGAGTTAGAAAACAAATATTCTTCTGTCCTCTGACCTTATAAGTGCTTTGGGTTCCCTGAAGTGGAGAAACACTAAAAATACTGCTGTGTGCTGTGAGGAGTGCCATCAGATGGCTCTGTTACAGCACTTTGGCTCGAGTCACTGAAGCGCTACTCAGGATATGCTGTGTCTATTGTGTGTTTTAAGTAGGTTTATTTAAATGACAGGTGGGGTCTTAAAGAACTTCTGCCAATACTGGGCAATATCCTGTTTGGAAGGGCTTAACCTTCCTCCTTCTACATATTATCACCAGCCTAGACAAGGCTCTGAACTTCCTCTTGCCTTCTCTGTCCCTTCCCCTCCCTGCTGCAATTCCCTTCTTTGGAGACACCTCTGGGATTTTTAAACTGATTCTCCAGATTGGCTTTGGGTACAGCAGGGTTGCACAGCACTTACTCCTGATCAGCATCAAGTCTCTGTAGTGACAAGGGTCCTTATCAGCAGACTTACATTCCAGGTGTTGCCAATGTCAGTACCCTGCCTTGGCATGCAGGGAGCAGTCCTGGGAGCAGACACTGTTTTTCACTCAGGCAAAATCCACTCACTGAGCAGAAATTCTGCTTTTAAAGCTGCAACTTCTAAACATGGTTTCCACATTCCCAAAATTTGATAGTGGGTCGCCATAAGCTTGCTTTAGTATTTAGGTCAGTATCAATAATGGAAACACTGACTGTATGGTGTATAAATTATATATATTGGTAACTATATATAGGTTGTTAAGGATATTTTTAAATATGTGCTTCTGATAATTTTTTTGTTCTGTTTTGTTTTGTTTTTTTTCCTATGATGATTATGGACAAATATACTAAGAATACTATGAAGGTTGATAAACAAAACTCCTGAAAATTAAAAGTACCTGTTTGAGGTTTCTTTGCAGACATGCCTGCCCCCTTTGTGTGGCAGTTGATCCAGCCTTTGATGGCACAGTGGTTCAGCTTTTTCCTCAGCTGCTCTGCTTCAGCCAATGAGCACTATTGCACCTGTGCACTTACTGAACACCTTTTAAACAGCTGCTCTTATCAGGAGTCATTCCCCAAGCTTTGCCATTTATTTCATGCTGTGCAAACTCTGTTGTAAAATGTTTGTTTTGCTTATGGATTTTTCTGTGTTTTGTCACTAGATGTTATCCAAGAGCTCAAAGGGCAGCATTATCTTTGTGTGGCAGATAAGGAAATGAGGCACTTGAAAACACATTCTGAATTCAGAAAGATTCAGTAACTCTGAGTTCTGGTTTGGAGCTTGTCCTTGGGCTGGTTTTTCAAAGTTGATATGGTATTTTCTATTTATTCCTTTTTTTAATCGTTAATCTTAGGACTTCTTTTCCTATTCAGACTCTTGTCCAGTCTGTCCTAGTTTTCTTTCTCAGATCTGTTTCTATTTCATGTTTTTCATATCAACTTCCTTTAACCTCCATCAGTATATCAGTTTATTTACATCATCAATCCATTCACCAATATTCATATATTAATTTACATTAATTTCTTCACAAGTTTAAGCTGTCTTAAGCTCCTTTTCTTCCCATTACATCTTCCCACCTCTGCACTGTCTGTCCTGCGTTCTGACACAACAGCTGTGTTCATGTGATGGTGTAATGAACTTGACAGAGGAATGTGTTCNAGCAGCCTTAATCTGTGTGTTTCCTCCAGCCAAATAGTTGTTAGTCTTTCCTATTATTTTCCTCCTTTATCCCAGTCACTTCACATCTTTTCACAACTCTTGGACACTCAGCAGGTATTCTATCAGAGTTCCTCGCTCTTCCATTTCTTTGAACATCTCTAGGTTTGTATTTTGTTTCCTTCTGCATTCAGATTAGAATTCCTCTTCTCACCATTGAATAAGAAGATAGTTCTTTAAAACGAAACCAGAAATCCTCACAAGCTGCTGCTCTTAATTTGAATGCCTTGGCCTTCTTTGGAGGGCAGCAGCTTGGGAGCATTATGGGGATATTTTGAGCTTCAAGAATGGAGTATACGGATGTTTCAGCTGATTACCTATGTTTAGTAGAGGCTGTTACAAGTGTCAAACAACAGCTATTGCAAGATCTTATAGTCGCATGAAGTTTGGGCACATTTTAATGTTTTCTGTATGAACTTCTTCACTGACGTGAGATCATAACTTTTCTGAGCAAGCAACCTCAGCCCCATGAATTACAGCTGTACTAATTACCAAAGAGGAGGAACAGCCTTGCCCTTAATGGGTCACAACTATGTCCAGTGAGGATGGGTGTTATGAAAGAGTGGATTAGCTAGTTGAGGGACAGAGAAGGTAGAGGGTTGGCTGTCCAGTTGGCTGTCCTGTCTGTCTGTCTGTCTGTCTGTCAGTCATGCTGTGAGGAGTCAGAGTATGCTGAAGTTAGAGCCTGCAGTCAGAGTCTGTGAGTAGCTGGAGTCTGCTGGCAGTGCTATCTACTGCAACATCTGAGTATTCCAAAGAGCTCAAATTCCCAAAATATTAATCTTTCCAAAAATATTCTCAGCCTTTCTTCCTCCCTTTTCCTCCTGCCTTTCAGAAACCCACCACAAATATAATGTGTTGGAAATTTTCCATGAAAAAAAGAAAGTGTTGTATTTCAAACACCACAGAGAAAGTTTCAATTTGAACTTAAAACTTGAGAAAATCATGGACAACTAAACCCTGGAGTGTTTTCATGGGAACTGACAAGCTATTTTAGAAACAAGTAGACTGTCCTATATGAAGGGTGCCTTCAAATTCTGTGTCATGAGCCTAATGGCTCACTTTAAATGCTGAAAATACATAGGAAACTAGTGTTTTATTGGCTAGAAGCATGAAATTTGTTGTGTTGCTTTACTCTGGTCTTTAGCTGTAGTAGTGTGATTTGGTGGGGTGACTACTGAATCAGTTACACTGCAAGTGTAATTGTTAATATTTTGCCTACAAAGAACTGACTTATTTTTTATTAATTATTTTCAAATTTAGTGTTTTAATATTGAGTTCTTGTGTAATATCTTCATTGTGAATTATTAGAACAAGACCTGATGACGAAGTAAATGTTTATCAGAAATGTGTATTGGAATCTTGCCTTTATATCAATCCTTGCCTATATATCAATATATAATGAAAGTTAAAGATGTAGGAAGCGTCAAATATTCTCTTTTAGTTAGATTACAGGGTAGAATTCATCTCACTTAATTCCAGTTACCTTGTCTCAAGTAGTTAGGTGGACTCCTTGAGCAGGAGAGAACTCAATACACCTTTGTGACTGAACTGGATTTGCTCCCTTGTTAGTAGTTGGTTTCGTATTTCCTTCTATCTTTTGTTTCTCAGGTGTTTTTTTCATATGAGGTCATGAGTCTGTGTTTGAACTTACAGTTTAACATGAAAGGTCTTGAGTATTTGTTGTAATTTGTTTCATTTTAGTTGGAACTCCTCCTCAAGGCCAGTTGAGGGAACTTGGCAGAAACCACTTTGGAGCTGCAGGCTTCCTCTGTTCTGACAAGAAACCCATTGGTGATGGAGTCTCAGTCTGAATATCAGTGGTCATTTCCCTCAAATAATGAGTCTCATCTGTCTCTCCTTGAAGAGGTTGAATAAGCTGGTATATAGTTAACTTTAAGAAAAGTATTTGTTTGTCAATGACTTCTGTTGCATTTGGTGTGTATTTAGAGGTGGGATGAGATGAGGTAAGAGACACAAACCCCTGGCTTCTGCTCCTGAGCTCAAAAGTCAGAGAGCATAAACACCTGGACTTCACATTTTCAAGCTTTAGAAATTTTGATGGTGTGACATGGACATAGTGCTATAGTCAAAAATCTTGGCACCATTATGTGTTTAGTGTTGTAATAGTTCCCTGAATCACCTAGAAAAAGGTCAAGACTATCCCTTTGATTTTAAGGGTTTAGGAAGACTGAGCTCCTGTACTTGATGTTCAAAATATGGTGGTAGATACTGTGAAGGTCACTTTTCCCTAGGTCTCTATAGAAAAGTAGGAGCTGGAATGTGTGAAAGAACATAAGATTAGGAGCCAGCTTTGTAATATTTTATACTAACTGGACACACACTATAGAAACAACCACTCCTGTGTAATATATACATTTAGCCATGCTGATTCTGAAAGAACAAGTTGGGAAGAATGTAAAACAAGTTGGGAAAGACATTTGGACCACCTGCAAAATCAGAGCTCTCCGGGATCTCTGATGAGTACATGCAACTGTTCTTGAGACTATCAGACTGGTCAGGACAAGGGTCTTCCTGCCCCACAGGACTCAGTCAGAAGAAAGCCCTGTGTTCTGTACTGTGTTCCACTGGAACTGAGATACCCAAAGGTGTGCATTGTCAGAGGCTGGCCTTGGTCGCTTTCCGTGACTGGCATTCACAGATGGCAGAATTGGTATTTCAAGGAGATTTTAGCCTCATTGCCTCAGTTGAAGGAAGACCTGAGTATGTCTTTCAGAAAAACAACCCTGAATCCTATTCACTAGACTATGCCAGCAAAGCCATTTTTTTTTGCCAACAAAACCATAGTGCATGTCTTCCAAACCTGTCAACCAGAATGGTTGGACGTGCCACCTAAAATCCCAAAGCATTGCGCACATGACCTGTGTTGGCCCAGAGCTCGTTGGCTGAGTACCATGGACAGGGGCAGCTCAGCACAGCCTGCTCAAGACTTGGGGCTTAACAGTCTTGTTGAAAAACACTTTGTAAGCCTGCACAGTTGGTGCCAAATCTGCTATTATTGAGTGCATGTAAAACACCTAAGCCATCTTGAGCTTTTTCTTACAGGCATTCCAGATTTAGTCATCCTGTGCAATTGTGTTTGGTCCAGAGCTGTTCAAGGCTCTTAAAATGCTGGTAGATGAAAAAACCTACTCCTGCCTGTAAATTTCTGAAAATACTACAGGTGTTCATGGACTCCTGTCTTGGAGTGTTTCCCAGATGGTGCTGAGAAAACCCTTTTTGAATGCCTGTTTGAATGAATTTCACTGCCTGCACTCTTTATATGACGCTTCATTTGACCACAGTGATCAACAACTGATCTTAAGCAACCTCTGTCCCCAGTGGTATAAGAACTTCATGCAAGCTAGCTTGTAGTGGAAGTATTGACAGACTTCTTCCAGATGTGTGTGACAATATATTGCTTGGTTACAATCAGAAAGATGTTTGCCACAGAGGGTTGTTCTTAGATGAATCCCCTTGCAAAGGTTGGGGCAGAAAAAAAAATCTGTTGGGACTTTTGTTTGAGCTTTTTTCTATCCTAAAATATTTCACTACTGGCATGTGGCATCATGTGCTTGCTTCAGACAAGACCAGGTACAAGATAGATAGATAGATGTGGTATATTTGGGCCAGGAAAGCAGTGTGAACTTGGGAGACTGAAGCTCTTTGTTCCTAATAAGCTGTAAAGATAAGTGGGAAATGCTCAAGTACTGAATGAGTACTTGACGATTAACGAATGGTTGCTCTCAAGAATCTGAAATTTCTTGACATGTGGTCAATGTGAATAAGGCAACACATATTTTCTCTTTGATTTATGGGTTCTTCTCCCGTTCTGCCCTTGTAATTGTCAGGGAAACAGGAGGGTGTTATGACTACTCTAGCCTTTGTGCATGGCATTGTGAAGAGCCATACATCAAATCATAGTGAATCCAGGGGAGTGATCCATACTTGAGCACAGCTTCAGCACTGTAATCAGTACATGAGCTCTGACACAGTGCTATAAATTTTTGTTTCTCCTGAAGCCTATGGAGGGGCATGGCAGTGATGTTGTTGGCCTTTGAATTAAACATATGTATGAATTAGGGTGAAAGTAAGCTCTAAGCTCCTGGGATACTTATTTATAGCTAGGTTGCTGTTTTTCCTAGCATGTGTGTTCAGCAGCAGTTTTTTTCCTGCGTAACTGAGGGAGAGCATGGTGAACACCAATGCTTCAAGTTGTAAGATAAGCTTACATAACACTGAATTATTAGAAATAAAATTTACTGGCGTTTCTGCATTTTCAGAACAATTTCTGCATGGAAGATATAATATTGTATCTCTTATAATATTTCTAAGTTTTACTCTGAGTCAAAAGACCAAGAAGCATGGAGGAAATTGTTTGCTAATGACATCACTCCAAAACCTGAGCTTGTAGTTAAAACATAAACAGGTTGCTGCTTCTTATAAGGTGATGGTGCAAGAAATATTTTTTCTCTTGATTACAAATGGCCCTGGAGAGAGCTGCTTAAGCATACAGGCATGAGGTGTGTGCGTCATGACCAAGTCCCACAGTTCTGCCTTTAAATGTTGTAAATCAGGATGGTTCTTACCAACAGTAATTTACAAAGTATTTTTTCAAGCTAGATTAAGATCTGATGTGCTTGAGTGTGCTTTTGTTTATTGCACTGACATGAAAAGAAGTTAACTCTTGACATGTGTGTGAAACACAAATTTGATACAGAATCTTAAGTAATTAAAAATAAGAGTCTTCCATGTCTTCCATATTTATCTGCCTGTCACTTGTAATGTTCAAGCAAACAAAAACACAGCAATCTTGATAAATATGTTCATGTTGAAAAAGTAATCTATTTTTCCTGCATGTTGTATTGACATTTACTAGCCATTTTTCTTTTCAAAAGAAACCATGAAATACAAGAGCTTTTTTATGTAAATGCTCTGAAGTTTGTTAAAAATAATTAGGATAATGCAGTGCTGCTTTAGCTGAAGACATCATTTTTCAATTGTGTTCTTTCCTGTTTATTTATAAGTTTTTAAAAAAAGTCTTTAGATTAAAACAGCAGATTGCTGGATTATCCTGTGAGAACACAAACGCATTACTATCCATAATGACATTCCAGTAGATGTCTTATTACATACTTTATGTACAATACATAGGACTATGATTTCTCTAACTAGAGTGATTGATTATTTTGGTTTGGTATTTCTGGTTTTCCCCCAACACTTGTGTTCACGATGAGAACCACATTGCATTTGAGTTCTTTTTATATGTGCTAGCTAATAACTTGAAATAATTTTAAATCTATATTCTTTTTGCTGCTAATGAAGAACATTGTGTGCTATATTTTTGGAATTTTTTGTATTATTTTTCCAGTCAAATGAAATTCAGAGAGCTTTTAGTCAAAGAAAAGAAATTTCAGTTTTTAATTTCCTCTTCTTGATGGTTCACATTTTCTTTACATCACCATTACTGCCAGCAGATAAGATCCAGCAAATCAAAATCATAGAGACAGCTTTGCTTTACAAAGCCTTATTTCCACTGTAACAGGCATTAAGCTTTCCTTTGGCATCTCTTTGCAACAGTACAGGCTATTATATATGTCTGTCAGTGAAAAGACAGCCTCTGCTGCCTCTACTCTAGCTGGAAGAACATAGGGAAAGCATTAGTTTGCTGTTCCAAAAAAGCAGAACAAAATGTCATTCAATTCACTGGTTTCCTATTAATTTGTTGGGTCTGAAATTCTTTCAGCTCTCGATCCATTTATTCATGAGCATGCATAAACAGCTGCAGCGCTACAGATTTAAGTGGCACCCTTGAGTGGGAGAGAGGAATTATCTTTCAGTGATGACACTGGCTATATGAGAGTGCAAGTGGAATTCTTGCTCCAGTGACTTGACTAAGACAACTTTGGTTTCTTTCTGCTGTTACTGGCTTGGGAGTTGATTTCGAGTAAGGCACTTTTGCCTCCAGCTGTTTCAATCTGACCATCTGTAAACCTTGTGCTATTATATTCCCTTATTCTAATTTTTGTGGGGAGTTTAAGTTTGTAGGTAAGATTATATATTCACAGTATTCTGTCAAACATGCATAGAAAACACACTCAACATGACCTGGCAATGTGTGCTCGCAGCCCAGAAAGCCAACCATGTCCTGGTCTGCATCAAAAGGAGTGTGGCCAAAAGGTCAACAGAGATGATTCTGCCCCTCTCCTCTGTGCTCAGGAGACCTCACCTGGAGTGCTTCACCCAGCTCTGGAGCCCCCAACACTAGAAAGATGTTGACCTGATGAAGTAAGTTCAAAGTAGGGCTGTGAAGATGCTTGTAGGGCTGGAACACTTCTCCTATGCAGACAGGCTGAGAGAGCTTGGGTTGTTCAGTCTGGAGAAGGCTCTGAGGAGACCTTAGAGCAGCTTCCAGTACCTATACAGGGCCTACAAGAGAATTGGAGAGGGATTTTGTTTTATGGGGACATGTAGTCATAGGGCAAGGGGGAGAATTGCTCCAAACTGAAAGAGCAGTTCTTCTGTTTTCTTTTATCTATCTAATCTAGATTTAGATTAGATACCAGGAAGACATTCTTTAATGACAATGGTGAGGCCCTGGAACAGGTTTCCCAGAGAAACTGGGGATGTCCCATCCCTGTAAGTGTTGATGGGCAGGTTAAATGGGGCTTTCAATAACCTGGTTTAGTGGAAGGTGTCCCTGCCCATGCCAGTGGGATTGGAAGATGATCTTTAAAGTCCTTTCCAAACCAAACCATTCAGTATTTCCAACACTTTGGGCTTCTCTCCGTTGTGATCAGAACTGGTTTATGCTGCTTGAGGGCAGAAGCACCAGGGCTTTCTGCTGCTGGATGAGGAGGAGAAAACTGCCATGGCACAAGTTGGAAAGATAGCTGGGAAGTGAGCTGGAGAACTCTCTTTGCAGCTGCTGCAAAAGAGGTGGAGCAGAGCAGCAGTTGGTTGCCACAGCTCAAACACATCTCCAGTGATAACTGCCACCTTTTGATGTTTGTCTCTTCATTTTTTTTTTTTGCCACAGTCTGACCCAGCCTGTGTTTTTCAGCACAGGGAAGCGACTCTGTGGCTGAGTCCTCTACTAGTCTGGTGCCTTAGGGAGGTGCTCATATTAGAGTTGTGTGGGCTGTCACTGTTTCTGCAGATATTTCTCAGAAGATGCCACAGGTTTTATTAGAGACTGGGTAGAGAAAGGGAAGAATTTCTTAGCTAATATTTTTCTTCTCTTCTGTGGGAAAAGGAATAGAAATGAAGTATTTATGCTCTTCAACACTGCACACTTAACTCAGCTAAATGAGGACGGTAAGTTCCCTAGGGCCACTGGGAGACTGACAGAGACAGACTGCTCAAGAAAACAGTGAAGAGGAAAGCTCAGTTTTTATTCATGTTTCAGGAGAGTAGCCAGAGAATCACTTAGGTACTAAAGTCAGCTGATAGTTTGAGAGATGACTGCTGGGAAGAAAGTGTAGAATTCATCTAAAGCAAGCCAATGAACTTGTAAATGCTTTCAAAATAATGGCACAACGCATAATAGGCATAATATTTGTATTCGAGTGCATCAGAGAGGGTGATGGAATTCATACACCTTTTTCTAAGTACTCGTATGTGAAGCAGGATTAAGGTTGTTACAGGTTTGCTTTCCATTATCACACTAAGTTATTTGTGTTATGAGACACAGATTACAGCTGAGTTCCATTTTATTTGACATCTAACTCTTTTCAGGAGCAAGGGTATCAAATAGAATCTCATTGCTCAAGGCAGGCAAAGGAAAATTGCCACCCATTCTTTGGAATCCAGTTCTACTCAGGTTTTTGAAATGCAAAATCCAAGGAGACTGAAGCTCTCTAGTGCATTACAGATATTGACTAGGAAAGAAGGCAAAATGCCCTTCTTGCCATGCTTCTTGCCATGGCTAACCCATTCTGCCCCTTCAGGTTTGAACTGCTTTGAGTTTGCCTCCTAAGAAACAGAGGTGGTGTTGTCCTGTAGGTATTCCTAATACAGTGCAGAGTCCATTGGTTCCTACCTTTTTTTCAGTGTGGTTTTGCTTCATAGCATAGTACAGTTAGCATTGTACTGACTGGAGAGTTGTAGACTACTTCTCCAAATTATATGTATGGTTGGTGTTCTCTGTGTCAGAATTACTAAAATTTTGATCTCAAAATAAAGCTCTGGTCTAGCAGTCTTGGGTCCCCCTTACAAGAAGTGACTTGTAAAAAATCACAACTGATTCTCTACCTTGTCCCTTTCTATTGCACATAAAACAGCACCTCAGACTAAATTACCATGGAATTAAAATTGTGTTATTAGTGCTGTGTTCATGTTACTGTCTGTTCTGCCAGGCTTTGTACTTTGAATGAGACAGGTCACATAACACAAAATTCTGCTTTCCAGCACTGAGTGCTGATAAGTGTAACAGCAAGCAACCATTACTTGGTATCTCGTGTTATCTCATTTAGGCCTCTTTAAAATGAGAAATTACAGGTGTTGCTAATGTGTTTTCATATGCCTTCATTTGGTTTTAGAAACTTCTTGTGGCAGTTCATTCTCTTTTGTTTACTTTCTGAGAGTCCCATTAGTTATAGCTTTGATTGGATTGACTTTTTGCTGTTCAAAATTCAGGCTATTGAGATACCTTGCATGGACACTCTGAAAATGAAAGAAGAAGAAGCACTTTTCTTTCACTAAATACTCTGAAATTGTTGTAAGGAGTGAGTGATTTCAAATTTAACTGTGATAAAATTTGTCAAAGTGGGAAGAAAAAAGAGGAAAATATTTCTACTTCAGTGAAGGGAGGCTAGATTTAGGAATTTTCTTAAGCTTTTTGGTTTCTCCCACTACAGACACTGAAATGATATTCTAGTAGGAACTGGTGGTGAAAGTGGTGTGAAACATCTTCTTTTCTTTACATGTACGTCATTATATTGGACCTTAAACAAGGCAATGTCATCTGTTGTTTGTAGCATGCATTTTATTGTAAAATGTTCTCAAACCACTGTGAAGGCCTGGGCAAAAGTTATTTGAAAGTTTTTCTACAAATAAACAGCAGTCCTTTTAAAAACTAATTACACACATATGAAAGTATTTATCATTAAGTGACCACTTTTTTATGATACTGTAAGAATTTTGAGAGAAGGATATGTCAATTCAGATATATGTACTTAAATATTTTTATCTGCAGATTTGCATTTGTTAACATGTTGTATATTTAAAAGCAAGGATATGTGCACAAAAATACCCAAACATGTTAATGCGCAGTTCAGGGAGAATAAAAAGCATTGGTGGACTGTAGAAGTGACCTGGAAGAAGTAATTTACACTGCAGTAATGCATTTAATCTGCATTTGAATACTTCCTAATCTTCCATGTCTCTGAAATTTATTTACTTAATCATAATTGTAGGTGCTAATGTAGGTGAGTTTGGAAAACTAAAGGGAAAATATTACCCTATTTGGAAGGCACAATTCTTTACATGGGTCCTGACTGGTCTTGCTAGATCTGGAGTGTTTGTGACTGGCTGTGCAAGGAAATGCACAGTACAAAAGCTACAACAAGAAAATGCACCATGGCAGCTGTACACACAGAGACTATATTACATGGCTAGTCTTTGAGTTTGTCCTTCTGTAAGCTCCATATTCTTCATCTCAATTAGATGAGGAATGTGTGTGGTGTGTGATGCATATAGAAGGCTTATTAAAGCTGGCAGTCTAGATTTAAGAAAAAAAGGTGGTGAAAGAAGACAGGAGGTAAATGCAGCAGTGTCTGATTTCATCTTTATAGCTCTCGAGGGCTCTGAGGGCAGGCGAGCTCAGTGTGACCTTGGAAATCCACCTGGGACTCTGGTGCCTTGCTCTCTCTCTGGTTTACATTTTACTCTCCAGCTTTAGGAAATGTCATGTAATTAAACCCTCAGAGAAATGAAAGGACACCTTTGAATCTCATGAGTTCTGAACATTTTTTTTCCTTTGCCTTGAATTTCTTTAGAGAAAAACAATAGATAGATGAAGAGAATTTACGGCTTTTCCATGTGCATTTATGAATGAGGATTGTTAAGGAGATAGTAAACACACTTCAAATTGAACAGGTAGCTCTACAAGTGCTGATTCCTTGAAGTGGCCACTTTTCGTGGAGCATGTGAAGTGCAGGGAAGGGTTTGACTTGTTTTGTTAGTTGGATCATTTCCCTCAAGTGCGTTCTTAAAGCCCTTTGACTAATGAGAAAACTCGAAAGTGTTCCTTTTGGCAACAGATAAGTAAAATATTGTGCTGGAAATCATCCCAGGAAAAGAAGGTGTTCTCAATGCTCAAGAAAATCCCATCTCTCACCTTTGAAAATTTCTGTTCAGATGAGTGAATATTCCCCCTTATGTTTCCTTCTAGAAGGTAAGGGAAGGAAGGGAGGAGAGTAAAGTGAGAGGGGAATATGCATGTGGTCAACCCAAAATTAATTGCTTTGCTAATGCTGCCATTCCTCTGATTGACCTTTCTGAGGTGTTACCATGTTTACATTATTTGCTGGACCAGCTGTCTGAAATGGGTTGTGTGGTGGTAAATGGTGTTGCCTCCCTTTGACCCTGCTCAGGAATTCAGGAAGGGAATAAGGGAATTAATTGGGTCGTTCTCAGAGGCAGCCTCAGCAGCAGTGTGGGGTTCCCAGTTGCTGTTGGGTTCACTTTGGGTTTGGAGGCTTGTTTCTATTTCCATTTCATTTAATAAACATATTGCAAGGAGGGAGATTAATTCTTCTAAGGAAAGATGTGGTAGGAAAAGACTGATTGAAGATTTGGTGAGAAAAGAAAGCTCTCTACTAGTTTTTTCTGCTGGAAAAGCACCATTAGGAAGAATTGCAAGGTTTTACGGGGACAGAACCATATACTATGGCGAGTTTGCCTAGAGATTTATGTAGTTTGGGTAAGCATTCTGGCTCAGAGCCTTTCTGTATGTTAAACTTGAAATGAAATTAAGGGAGGCGGGAAAGAAAGGCTTTTTTTTTCAGTGCTTGTACCACCAATGTTGATTCTTTCTCTCAACACTTTATATTTTATTTCTTTTGTGAGGTCATTTGGATTGGATGCATTATAGGCAACCTATTTATGTAACCAAATTAGAAGCATTCTCCCAAGTTGATAGGCAAAAGTGGAGCTCTCAAAGTTTCACACATAGTGGCATTTTGGAGTCTGAATACTTTATTGTGAAGATGTGAGACAGTTTATTGCCGTTTATTATGTAGTGGTTGTGAAATAATTTTTTACTGGTTTATATCAGCTACAGTACTGCAGTGTTGATTTAGTAAAGCTCTGAAATTTTCTTACACAGTAGCAAGCAGCTGTCCTCATTTAGCTGATAACTATTTACTATTATTTTTTCTTCTATTCAACTGCAAAATGTGAATTACTAGCTTTCAAGCTTTTCTGTTGCTTTCACACTTTGTGCTACCATAAATTTCTGTAGATCAAGCAGAGTATGTTTTAGTTCCACTTTATATTCTACATCAATAAAGCAACTCAGGTGTTTTATTTATTTTTTATCATTTCCATTATTTGTACTGTATGAAAAGTGAAAAAAACACCCTTTGGCCTTGAGCAGTCAGCAGGGATAAGATTAATTAAAATTAGTTCCCAGTTGCAATTCTGAAATAAAAGTAAGAATTCTAGAGAAAGTAGGCATCATTTTATGAAGAGCAAGAAGGCTGAAGACAGCATATATCCATTTCATTTCACAAACAAGTAATTTTCCCAAATTTTTTTCCCAAATTTTACAATCTTTGTTGAACAGAAGTTGTTCTGGATGGTAACAATGTTAGCAGCATTCTCCCAGACATAAGGATACCAGCCCCAAAAGAAGGTGAGATGTAGTTTGAATAGATGCTTGGAGCTAAAGATGCCCATCCAGGACAAGTGGGAGGCCCCAGAGCAGCAGCTTTAAGGAGCAGTGGCCTAGAGCAGATCAGAGCTCTGTTGTCTCTCTCTATCTCATAATCTGCACTTGCCAGAATTTGTTGTGTAGAGCAGCAGGGTGCTCATCATTCTCTTAGAGTTCAGTAGGGTAATGAGAAAGTTTTGGCATTTTGTGACGTTTTATCAGTGGACAGTTGCTGTTGAGAAACATGGATAAAGAGAGAAGGTGTCCCAAATCCAGAGAATAGATTGGAATATGACAAAGTTGTGCATTATGGATTGTAGGTGATGTTTTGTGGAAGCTCAGGGATATCAAAACTGATCTGCCAGGTACCTCTACATGAATTACTCTCCATCTGAAATAACTCTTTCTTCTTCAATCTCCAAGTATTGTTGCAATGATGTTCTGAACTTTTAAAATCTTGTTTGGTGAAGCAACTTCTGCCAGTGTGGCTCCTATCATAAACCAGAGATAGCTTGTAGATTTATTTGTCACTTTAGGGTGTGTAAAAAGTTAATGGGAGAAGTATTTGTTCTGTTCAATTAAATGTCCAAACCTCGCACATTCTCTTTTTATTTTTTCCTTAAAACCAAAACAAACCAATCTAACAAAAAAGCAGATCACAGAATATTCTGAGTTGGAAGGGACCTGCAAGGATCATTGAGTCCAATTCTTTAAAGGATTAGAATGTTTATAAAGCCAAGTTTTCCAGACATTGGAAATAAGGCTGCCAGTCCTCAAAGTTCAAGGAGATAAAAGGTGCTACACATTTTAAGGTTCCTGACATAGGGGGGAAGAGGTTTTAAGTGAACTTCTGCCAAAGTGTTAGTATGTATTGTACTTGCTAGGCAAGTAATTTCAGTTCAGCTTGTCAGAAAGTATCTTTATGTTCCCTGTCAAGGTGTATTTAATGGTTTTGGGTGAGGGGCAATCTGAGACCATACTGCGCAGAGCTGAACCTACGCTTGAAGTACTTTTATACCAAAAGGTATTCTCAGATACAAATCAAATTATCAGGTGTCTCAGATGTGATATCCAGAGCTAGTGGAAGCCCCAGCTTCTCTGCAGAAGAGAATAGTTTCTTTACCTCATCAATGTGCTGTGCAGAAAAAGTATTCAGACTCATGAAGCACTCACTGTATTGATGAACACCTTCCTGCAGGAAATGAAATATTCTGTCTTCACAGCAGGTTTGCACTAAAAAATTCCTAGGACCACACAGTGAGAGAGTGCTTTCTAGACAGGACTTTCCAGCACTTGCTTTGAATGAGGAAGTACTCCAAAGCTCGGGAATAATGTTTGTTGAGATTGATTTTGACATAGTTAAGTTTGTGCACAGAATAGGCTGAAAAAAGTTTTCTGCAAGAATCTTAACTCTGGCGTTTCTTGAAGTTTCAAGTGCTTGAATTTAGGGTGTCTAATGTTCTTTTAACTTTCTTTCTAAGTACCCAGAAACAGCTAATTGTGCATGACGGATTTGTCTTGTTTGTGGACTAATTATTCCATAGATGCATAGCCTTCTACGTCAGTTATGCACACGTGGTTTGGGTTCAGTCCACATCACTTAGTGGAGAAGTGTTGTGCAGAAGTGTCCGTGATACTTCCAGGACTGATTTGGATCTGGAAGTAATTTAGCTGCTTCCATGTGGAGCCTGGTGTTATTGGTCACAGAGCAGAGCTCGCTGTAAAACACTCCTGTCTCCAAATTGTCTCTGCACCATCTTCTTCAGTGTTGTTATCCTGGGACCCTATAACCATACAGTCCTGTGAAACTCCTGCTAAGGGGATGCTGACCAATAGTAAGTCATAGAAACATGCATGGTTCATATGAGGATTGCCAAAAATGGTGTGGTCACTGAATCATAGAATAATCAGCAAAAGGAAAGAAGTCACCCAAAAATATTCTCTATAAATAAAATATGATTGTTCAACTGCATTTCTCTTTTACAGGATTACTGATAAATAAGAAATTAATAAAGGCACCACCTTCATCTTCATATTCAGCCATTACATGATTGTCTTTCCCTGCCACCACCAAATTCTTTGGTCAAACAAAGCTTATGCCCCCAAATATTTTCTTTTTGTTCTTGAATCCATTTTATTAATGTTTTTATATGCTAAGAAAATCAAGTTAAAAGCAGGGATTCTCTGTTCTGTTTTTCTGTCAATCAGAAATTAAAATTTAAAAGATTTCTGTAAATGTCAACTGTGAATTTTGAGAAGGCAAAAAATCAGGACCAATGTGCATTTTGCTGCTGTCCATCTATTGAGTCAGAGAGCAGAAAAGTCTGAGCAGGACACTGATGATTTCATTATGTTTCTCTTTAAGAATTGCTGTAATAAGGTGGGATTCAGAATTCAAAGGAGTTCTCACTATCACCGTGCTAAAGGGGGGGAAAAAAGAATAGAGGGATTAGAAGAGAATTACAGTTAATTTGGAAGGAATCTTTGCTCATTATCTGACATGAATGAGCAGAGACACAAAACAGCATTTTCAGTCAATATTTTGGAAGAGTGTGAGCTCTGTACTTAAAGGGATTTGTAATTTTGTCTCTTCCCTGCACCTTTCTCATGGGAAGTCCACTTCAAATGGGAGATATGAACTTGTGGCTTGAGTGCATTCTTTACTGTGAGACTTGAAAGGAGACTGGATAACCCTAAATTTCACATAGCAGCAGACATACTTGAAACAAAAAGAAATAAAAAGCACATTTAATGAAGTGTTGTATTGGTTTACTTTCTAGTGCTGACTTTGGCTTTGTTAGCCAGTACTTAAAGAATAGAGTCTTTCATTAATTTGCCCTAACAAGCATAAATTCAAGAGATGAAAGTGAATTCTTTAATGGCATGCACATTACTGCAGGGTGGAGTCTATCTGAAACTTAAGAGACAGGCTGAGCATGCTGAAGAGCAATAAATATCTGAAAAGTATATAAAGAATTTAGTTTCAGCATCTGTCATGGTATAATTACAATAAAGAAAATTAGAAAGATACACTCGGTATTGGTTTTAAGACACGTGAATTAATAAAAAGTGTCAGATTTATTCTTTTTCATAAAACCATTGAATGTTGGGATCTATCCCTCAGTAGATAAAAGACAGAGATCTTTCTTGATTCAAGCAGCTTATATTTTCAGGTTATTTGATTTGATTCATTCTTAGCCAACACAGTATGCTGAGGAGGTGGGGAGGCTGTGGGAAAGCCTTACTTCTAGTCTTGTCTTTGCTTTGAACAGACATTTTCTTCTCCCTCTTTGCTTAGGAAATATTTAAATTTAGCTGCTGAATTTAAAGCATAGTGAGTTCTTATTTATCCTACTGATTTCTGCCCTTGAGTCAGTCCTTCTTGAGCAGGGGAGGAAACTTTTATTCAAGGATTTTGGTTGGTCTGGGATACAGTTAAGAAAAATAAGACTTTCTGTGCTGCTCTACAGTGCTCTTTAAATTAGTTGGTTTCAAGACAATAAAA
The DNA here is from genome assembly GCA_013400435.1 of Pycnonotus jocosus. NCBI lineage: Eukaryota > Metazoa > Chordata > Aves > Passeriformes > Pycnonotidae > Pycnonotus > Pycnonotus jocosus. The sequence goes on along the minus strand of VWYP01026913.1, from coordinate 222,762 downwards.
GCATTGAAGAAATCTCAAGTTTATATTGAAAAGCATAATTTTAAAAAGCAGAGCTGCCTTACTTTTTTTTGACACTAACATTTCAAACACTACTCAAGTGCCCTGGAATGATCTTAATACATCTGTGCTGTGTGTTCACTTGTTGCATTCCTGTCTGCTGAGGTGATGAAAGCCAATGTATCCCTTTAGAGAAACTTTTGGACTCATCTAAAATCATGTACCTGTTGTCACTTAAGCAACAGGAAATAATGATAAAAGTGATTCTTTGTAAACAGTTTTGTAGTGCGTCTTAAAATAATCTTTATTTTATTGTGCTTTTCACATATGATAACTCACACTGGAAGAAAAGGGAACTGTTTGGAATACATCTCCAGGTGAAGGAACTATGTGAGAATTAAGAAAACAGCTTTATATTGAAGTAAATAGCAGGAGAATTTTACTTGTATTTTTATTCTCAGTGCATCTCTTCCCTGGTATTCCTCAAACATACCTTATGCTAATGGCTAGAATAAACAGTGTTTCAATTTACCTCAAAATTGGATGGCTTCCTGAGGGTCACTTTTGCCAGCATGCTTTGTTTCCTGCAAAACCCTCTGTGAGAAGTGATATAAAACACCAGTGGTAGGATTTCTGTTTTCAGTGGTTTTCATTCATTTTTTAGAGGTCCAGGCTTACTGAGTGAATGCCACAGTACATGGATTTTGGAGACTGGCTGATGGCATGGGAGTAGCAGAGGTAAATTTACATGCCCCTGGAAATCATTTCAACTGTCTGTAAGCCTCTCTGCCAAACGCTGGTTTAAGTGTTTTTAGCTACCGTACTCTTTGCAACACTGTTATCCCAGGATGCCAAACTGAGCCCATGTTTACCTGGACCTCCAAGAATGAAGTTGAGCTTAGAAAACAAAGAACTTCTACCTAGGGAAACACTAGCTCTCATGATAGCATCGACTTGTTGCTTCATGACAGCAAGAAATCGTTGATCAATGTTATGCTTTACAAAGACTGTGCTGATGAAGCTGGGCAATGTTTGAAATTTCAGCTAGCACTGTTGTTTATATTGGTTTTTATTTTTCTATTCCTTTAATAAGAAGAATACAATACAATAATACATTCCTCTAATAAGAATTGTATGGAAATATGAATATTATAAACTATTAAATTATAGGAATGCAGTAAGATATTTCTGTAATAAGAGGAATACAATAATGTTCAGAATTGTTGCTTTTCCCCCTTTTGCTTCCCTGAGAATCTTCTTTATTTTTAAGAAAAAAATAAATATTAGGAAACGTGGCTTACACCCCCAAAGAGAACCAGGGGGAAAAGCTGTAAGTGAGAATTTATCACTTGCTCACTTCAAAACCACAGGTTTCATTTTGGAAGGTTTAGCGTTGTAGTAAGAAGAAACATTGTTGATGACTAAAAATGTTTGGTATGTGAACACTTTTACCCTACCATATGTCCTTTTTCTGCTTTAGTGTCAGTCCAACTGACAGCCCAACCGTGCCACACTTCTTTACTTGCTAGAGAAGGCAGGACTCCCAAGACTGTTCTTTTTTCCATAGTCACTGGCAAAAGAGCCTACTTGCAGTCAGCAAAGATCCTGCTGATGTGTAATAGAAAAAAAAAAATCTGTGTATTTCCTCTTACTTTTCTTTGCCTCAGGTACAACAACACACAGAGTCCAACAATCAAAAATAACCTGTGTTTTTTTGCTGAGACTGAGTCCTGATTTTATTTTCTTCTGAACCCACTTCTGACTCTACAGTGTTTCCCAGACCAAAAGCTGAGTTCATTCTCAAAGCTTAGGTTTTCGGCATGTAAAGCAGATGCTGGAATTCCAAACTGATGTGCTGTATGTAATTGATAATGATTGATAAAAGACAGCTTGCACCTGCAGGACCTTTCTTTGTGCAGGGTAAATAGGTGTCTGAGGAGCTCAGGAAAGGGAGCTGCAGAAATTATCTTTTCCATTCTGCAAAGGTTGGTTTGTGTTTCCCTCTTTGTACCTTCAAAGTCAGGATTAGTATTGTTTACACAGACAGAAGGCTTATGTTCATGATGATTAATGGAGAGGGAAAGGCCTTGAAATCCATCACATCTAGCACATTGCCAGACTAAATTACTCAATCAGCTCCCAAATAGAAGGGCTAAGGTATCACTTCTTAACTTGGGAACTCACTAAATTTCCCTAGTTTAATCCTAAATTGAAGTTTGGGGTTTTTTTCTTTGAGACTTCTAGCTTAATGTGTAGTTTTTGGTTTCTTGACTGTATATTAATCTTCAGTTTAAATTCAGTTTAATTCAATTTCAATGTTATGAAAAGGGCCTGAATAAATGATTGGGAGAGTAAAAACAGAGCCAGACTTCAGAGGTGCACAATAAAAGGACAAAAGGCCTGCCATGGGCACTACCTGAAATACAGTAAATTTGATTTAAACTTAAAAAATGAATAAAAATGATCCTGTGAAGGTGCCTGAGCACTGGCACAGGTTGCCCAGAGAGGCTGAGCAGCTACCTGGAGCTATATTCAACACCCAAATGTACAGAGTCATGCACAACCTGCTCTGGATTTCCCTAGTTTGAGCAACGGGTTAGGCTAGGCAGCCTCTAGCATGAAAAATCTAGTATAAAAAATTTAAAATACATTTAAAGATAAGAAGAGATACCTGATCCTGAAACAGATCCTAATTTCTGCCCTAAAACCAAACCACTTCTCACTGGCTGCAGCATCAGTGCTCAGTGCAAGAGTCCATAGCTGGGAGATGAGGTAAGTCCACTGGAGATAAGTCTTCAGTATTTGCATGGGGAGTGTCCTGCTCTGTTTGATGCTTTTTCAGAATAGGTCACCTTCACAAGAAAATCTGGCAATCTCGTCATCCTGTCCTGCTCCCTCAGAATTTAAGTTCTGAGGGTCAATGAAGAAATCTCCTCGGAAAATGCTTTAAAACTCAAAAAATCTCAATTTTTAAGAAAAATATGTAACTTCATATATATATTGTATGAAGATTATTCAGTGTTACAGCCAGTATTAACTCCATTAAGAAGCAGCTGCCTTAATTGAGCTTTATATCTGCATATGTGTTATCTTAACTACAGGCTACCACGTCTCTTTTTCCAAATGCGTTTTGCTTCTTGAAGCACTGAGGATGAATAAGCATCTTTTAAAACCATCTACTCAACCTTTCATTTTCTTATTTTCTTTTGTCTTTTTTCCCTTTCTCCCATCTTCTTCTTTCCTTAATTATTCCTTTTGTCTTGTTTTTTTCTTTTTTTTTTTCATTCTTCCATGCTTTTAGTCAGCTTGCAAAGTAGCAATCCAATTCTCAGCTATACTTGCTCACTTATTAATAAGGTATTTTAATTATATATTTCTTATTCATGAGGAAATGTCTTTACCTATTGCTATATAAGCTGTACCCCATTTATTTTACATTGCTGTGTTATTAATCTGGTAAAACATGTTAGAACATAGTGCATTTAAAGCTTGAGTGCTGCGACATAAAAAAATGATTAAAACAATTATGACAAATCATGCAAATCTTTTATAATGCATGTATGTAAGGCAAGTTTTAGTTTGTATAAAAAGGCTTTCAGTAGTTTAACTACTGGCAGAATCAAGTGAGGGCCCATTATTTCTTTGCACTCAAATTTTTTTTAAATAGCATAAAAGAAGTACTGGAAGAGGAGCTACTTTGGCTCTGGTGGGGACAGTGCACCACCACAGGTGTTTCATGGTTTGTATAAAGGAGATCAGCTTTTAATGAAACCTGCCAGCTGATTAAAGGTGCTGTGTCCCCTTTGACTTTGCTGTATCCTGTTTTAAAGACAAAAACACCAGAGGAAAATGGTGGCAGGGGAAATATGGAGAGAAGAAAATTCCTCTGTAGAATGTTTCTGTGGTGGTGGACTTGTGGTGTCTCTATTTTCTGTAAAGTAGATGGAGTGGAAAAATGAAGATTAGGTTTGATCTGGAAACCCACTGTCTCTGCAAAGGATTTGAACTTTGAATAATACTTTAGGTCTAAAATTAGCTTGCAGAAGTTTTCCAAAGTGCGTAAGACTAAAAGTTAGACTTTAAAATAGAGTTTAAAGTATTGACCAGCATAAGACCTTTTGCAGCATTAATGCATTGACATCTATTCAGGACTGTTTTTGCAGCTTTAGTTCACAGCATTAGTTCTGCAATGTGATTTTTCTGAGATAATTCAGTCCTTGTTTAATAGTTCAGCCTGTGGTTAATATGGGAGTTCTGAAAATTAATTCCTTAGCCTGTTTCAACCATGATGTGTGTTATAATAGAAAGAACAAATGAACAGAGGGCAAAAATGCAAAATTAAGAAAAGAGTTGGGATATAAAAGAACTTTGATAAGGAACAAAATATTCATGCATTTGTGGTCAGGAACAAGATTGTTTTTAGCTTCTAGTTGACATTACATATAGCTTCAACAATAGTAAAGAAATAGCTTTATAAATAGCAGATTCTTCACTGAAGCTAAAACCAACCCATACAAGTAGTTATAGAGGAAAAAAACCAAAACCAACTCCCAAACATACAAATTTTAGGTGGTTCTAGCCCTGCGGGCTGAGTGTGAGTCATGAGGTTTACTGCAGTGTTGCTTTGTAAGATCACTTTCAGAAGCAGTGGAGAGTCCAGGTCATCTGTTTCCTCTGATGTCACGTCTTAAAAGAGGGAGCACTGCTGTGATTTTGCTAATTTTCAAGTAGCTGGATGGTACAGAAGTTGTATTTAATAATGATTTCTTATCAGGGAAATTAAATATCCTTGGATATTATAGAGTTAATAAGTTCTGATCTGAGGGTGTGCGTGCAAGCATGTTGGGAATGTGCTACAAGCAGATATGCTATATCCAGCATATGAGGGCTGAGCTGAGTTGGAGATTTTGTGTTCAAGATGGTCCCACTTGGTAGCTGGGATCTTGCCTCTCTCTAATGAGGAAACACCAAGAAAGAAGTTTGACATGGGTTGTTTCGTTGTTTTCTTAAGAATTCCCACCTAATGCTTTGTAGTAATACATTTGGTAACTGTATTGTCTCCTTCCTGGGATCCCTCACTAGACATAGACAGAGTTTTTCTTCATCAGGCTGTTTGTTTTGATGGAGTATGCCTTTTTGCTGCCCAGGATAGCATATCCAAATTAGCAATCAGTTTTCAAATTGAATTAATGCAATCACACAGACTCTTAAATCCTCATTGATGACGATAAGATTTTAGCTAGCAATGAGAAGATGTATTTTAGCAGCTGGTTCTTCCCCATTAGTTTCATCACTGTTCTGTCTGTTGTGCACACCTGTAGTTGTACACAGCACATGATGTGCACCACAGCTGCTGGGTGGGAAGTGCCCTGATGAACTTGGGCTAGGAGCTTCCTTGGGAGCTGAAACCTGCAGGGACAAGGTCTGTCTTTGGCCTGCTTCATGGTGTACATTTGCTTATTCTGATGGAAATGCAATCACAAGACGCATCCCTGCTGTAATTCTTGACATGATGAGTAAGGCTTTGACTCATTGGAAATTGTAAGGAAATCAGTCTTCTGCTCATTCAGTGATTTTCTTTTCTCTAAGTCAGTCTTGTGGTAAAATGGAAGCAGAGCAGGCTAGAGAAGCCCGTGTGTGCATGGGCAAGGAGCAGCTTTGAAACTTTTCCAATCTGGGTGGGAAAAACAGACTTTAACTTAAATTGATGTTCATTGTGATGATGTTTTGTGCTAGAGCTTTTCCTCTTTGGTCCTGTTAATTTTATATCCCAGGAGAGTATCAGTGCCAATACTGGCAAGTTTTTAGAGGCTTTCTTAAACCCCTTATTTCACAGAAATCTCTGAGCTTTCTGCTTGGTCTGTCCTTTCTAGCCTAAGCCTTTCTTAAGAAATCCAGCAATTTTCCACTTGAAAATAGCTATGGGTAGAGTCACACTAGTTTCACATAAGATTAAGGGTTTGACAAGGGTAGTGGGAACAAAGAAATTCCAAATTAGGTCTGCTTCGTATTTAAACTCTCCTCTCTCAGCCCCTTGTCGCACAAAAGTAAACTTTCCTAATACAAGTAGGTTGTTGATATACTTCCAAAAAGAATTCCAGTTAGCTGAGGGATGGGATTAAATGTATTAAATACCCTCCTTGCTTTTTTGTAAAGAAAAACAAAAGTTTGGTTAAAGGCACATACAAATGTGAATTTAAATTATTTTGGACCAGATTAGCCTTCTGAACTGCTTTGCAGATGAGGCTGCCCTCCCTTGGCAGGGCCCTTGGATGGTGGTGGTGGATGTGTGGGCATGCTGGATGTGTGGAGCTTGTGCTTCAGCCACAGCCATTTCAGCAGAGCACGGTCGTGGGAGGTGAGATAGCAGCTGGGTAGAAAAACTTCAAAGAATGTAAAATGTCCCCTGTCAGTCTCCATTTAGTGCCAAACTGCTGTGTTATTCAGCCAGCCCTGAGGCCTAGGAGGGCCAAGGAACCCCAGTCCACTAGCCTGCTCCCACACTGATGTTTTTGGTGATGTCTTCCATTTTGGCTGTGTGGTGCAATTATAGTGAAGAAAAAACCTTTTCTTCCTCAGCACAGACACTTGATGGGGTATGAAAACCATCATTCTCCTTCTTTAAGGTCTTCTTGTGGTCTTCTTTTCCTAAGAACTTACGGGGCATCAGCTTTGTACAAAGCTGACAGATTCTCCCTATCTTACTCTACCTCTTAATGAAAACAGATTTCTCCTCAACCGTACCCGTCTTGTCTCATTTTTCTGACCCCTGAAGACAGGAAAGAGCAGTATGAAGGTCCACACCTAGATTTGGCAGTAGCTGAGAGCTTCATGTGAGGCAGATAACTACTGGAGGTGTGACTTGGATGTGGACACAACTGTTTTCATCTTGGTCATTTCATGGTGTTGCTTGTAATTCTTTACCCTTTGAAACTTATTGGCCACTAGCTCAAGCAGCAATGGGAGTGGGTTTTTTTCTTGTATTTTCAAGAATCCCTAAAACATTTTTTGGCTTCTTTCTAAGGTCTACTAATATGCCTTAACATATTGCTGTTATGAAGAGTCACATCCAAGAGGCTGAAAACAAATGCATGCCAAATCTCACTTAGGCATCCTGTCTAACTAGTCTTAAGTATGAGCAGTGGAGTAGTTTTGTATTGTGTACATGTTTTTTAAAGCAAACTTTTGCTGTCTTTGATTTCCATGTTAATTTGGAAAACATGCGCCAAGAGTAAAATTCGTTTCACATTTGTTTCAAATTCAAAGTAAAGCCTTTCACCCCCAACCAAAGAATTTGCAAGGGGGAAAAAAATGGATTTGTTGACCTTATCATGACTAGATCTCATCCTGATTCAGTGCCAAATCTTTTTAGCATTGAAAGGAAGTAAAAACAAGAATTAAGAACTTTCTCTGATTACTGCTGGGATAGTAGCATTTCCTCTACCTGCAATGAAATGCTTCAAAGCAGCCATTTATTCAGGCAGTGTAATTCATATCTCTTTTTACTGGCTGACTTACGTCTTTTATTTTACCATAACACTTGGGCCTGTGTCCCTCCCACCTGATTTTATTCACCTGAGAGAAATGTCTTCCGAGGATGGTGAGTGATTGCTTCCTGGAGAGGAGGAGCAGAGGGTGCCTGGCATACCCCAGTGGCAATGCCTGCCTATGTTTTATCTCTGTGCCAGAGCTCTCTTGGTTGCTTTTTCTCAGTCTTCATTGATTGTGTGGCATTCTTTGAGGGTGGCTTTGCTTCCAGCTTTGTGTGACAGATTAGATAAAGAATACATGTAAAAATAGTACCTCAGGTTTTTAACTGTAAATTGACCAACTAGACCAAAGAAAAAAAGAGGAGACAGCGTAAAAATGACTGTTAGCTATTTGACTATAGGGATACCTAAGTGCTTGTCTAGCATTCATGTCTTTGAAAATCTGCCCTCAAGGTAAAGGACACTGAACTGTGCACAACCTGTGCAAAAGTGAGTAAACATTCCAAATGTGTTTGGAAGATTAATTGTGTCATAATTTTCCTAGCCCTGTGGGTGTTTTTTTTTTTCCCTTTTTCCCCCCATAAAGCAGTGTACTGGGGGCTCATCAGGCTGTGCATTAAATAATTGAGTTGTTATGCCAACAGGCTGTGCTAAAAGGTGTTACATCAGTGATTTCTTTTTCATCCTACTGTGCTTTGATCTCCTTCTATAAAGCAGAAGATCTAACAGTGGAAACTTTTGAAGATGATAGATGAATTGTACTAATTCGCTTTTCATAATCCTTACAAAAAAATGTCCATCCTTATCAGTCAGAAAAGATTTAATAGCTGTTGTCTCTCAAAAGTCTCATGTTATCAGAATTGCAAACTATGGAATTACTGTTGTGAAGTATTTTACTAGTATACTTTGTAATGCTGTTGTAAAAGCTTTAGGATAAATTAATAAAGATGCTTCTTTGTTATTATCATGCTTTGGTTTTCGCATTCTCTCACAAAAATGTAAAATTTATTTTCAAGAGAGCGTTGTGCAGTAGTGAATAGTTGATGTCCTTATTGATGTTAATTGCCCAGCTTTTATTTCATATCACTAGAATTCACTGAAACTGTCAATCCAAATATACTAATTCCAAACGTTATATATGGTGCTGAAACAAACAGTGGAAGTCTTGGCTCACGATCTAGAAAGCGTTGTAGCTGAAGGAACCATTATGATAGTAAGAAGTGTCTAGAGTACTGTTTGCAGATTTTGAGAGCATAAAATATGGCATCTTCTGGGAAGGAACAACTGTTTGGGCTTGTCTCTGGATGAAATTCACACTTATATTTTCAGATTAAGTCAGGATTTCATCCAGCACAATCTTGCCCAGTATGTCTTTCGTTAGTTGACCTCCCCACACCTTGGGTAAACCCTGCTTAGAGAAAATTATCTGCAATGCTTAGAATTATAAAAACTACTCACTAGCTCTGATCATATTTTCTCTCATTTTTTTGCAATAGCTTTGGGCCAGATAATGCTTTATGTCGATGGCATGAATGGAGTGATAAATCATAATGAAACCATCCAATGGCTGTACACACTTATTGGCTCAAAGGTAAGACTCTCAAAATTCTTTTTTTTTTTTTTTTTTTTTTTTTTTTTTTTTTTTTTTTTTTTTTTTGTGTGTGTGTATGTGTGTGTTCTTTTAATGCTTTATGCTTTTAGGATATAAATAGACTGTGTGTTAGGCTATAAAATATTCCATAATATTCTGCTTGGAAAACAGGTCACAGTGTTACTTCTTTCTTTCCTATTGTTTTTATACTCTTTTGTCAGCACATACTCTTCCCTTAAAAGCAAAGATGCCCTCATTACTGTCTGTGCTGCCATTGCACTTGACTGTGGAGAAAATGTTTTGGTTTTGTAGTTGCAGTTCCCAAGACGTTCTTTGGAACCACTCTCCTCACCATTCTACACTGCTCAGCTGTGCTGAGCACTGGGGGAGGACGGTTCAGAGTGACCTCCTTCTTAAACTAGAATACACAGATTCACTTGCAAGCTACCTACAACAATCATCTGGACCAAATGCCTGACAGCTTAATTTATGAAGGTCATTGTCCAAATACTTCTGAAACACTGACAGGTTTGGGACTTTGTCAATCCTCTCAGCAAAGAAATGCTTCCAAACATGAAGCTTTCTTTTGCCTGGAGAGTGCTAGAAGGCAAAGTCTGGTACCTGCATACAGGGTATTCTTTGTTTGTCCCTACATATTGAGACAAAAGCTGAAAGCTGGAATATATGTGGCTTGGGTAGGTCTTCTCCAGTGGAATAGTGATTTATATAGTGCACAGTTTACCTTTAAGGCCATCTTTGCTGGAATTTGAAAAGCAAGCAGAACACAGATTCTGCTGACATACCATCCTGAGGGGCCATAGGATAGGTAAACCCTCAATTTACACCCTTCTCCAGCCTGTTGGCTCTCTTAATAAGCTTTAGGAAGCTTATTGAGGCTTGCCAGGGGCTGCTGCTGCTCTTACCATGCAGACCTGTACATTGATACATATATATCACACAATAGCTGGAACAGAGTATGGTAACAGTTGTTTACAACTCAAAAGTTGCTGTAATTGGTGGAGCTGAATCCATAGTTATAGTTACTGAGAAATTTCCAGGAATGTTTTAAGTGTGTGAGTTACGGATAGTTGCTGTTGGATATTGTAGTGACATGGAGAGGCTGCTGCTCTCTCCTTTTCCTCTGATAGCTCTCGTAACACCAGGAGAAAGAGCTTAATGTCCCAGGGGTCCTTTTTTAACTAGAATTTTTTCTGCAATGTGCAAAGTTCACTGCTGCAGCAGATTGTCAAGTCAAAGAACAGATGCTGCAGTATTGAAAGAACTGATTTATCTTGAGTTGACATATCTATATTGGTAGAGAAGTAAAATAAGTTAATTATGGTTATCAAATGTCAGGCTTCATGATTTGGAAAAGATAAGGTGAAACTTTTCCCCAGTGTAAAGTGATTTCCTGTTGTCTAGGCATTACTCTGAGCCATTTGTCCTTCTGAAACAGGGAATGTTGCCACAGTTGGAAAAGCAATGTGAGATGAGAAAGAAACCATTTGCTTCATATAGATCCTCATTTTCTATGGAACAGATAAAAGAGCAATAACGGAACAAAAATAATGTCATGTCCGTGACTATTTTAATTCTCTAAAGCACATAATGGGAGTGGAATGGGAGAGAAACATGACTGTATTGCTACCTTACAGATTAAATTCTTTCTAGATTTTCTTGCTCTGAGTGCTTCAGCTCTTGAGTCCTTAAGCTCCTTTCTCCCTCCCCCATCGCCAGCCTGAATGATTATCTCCATGTCCTGGCTCAGTGCCCGCAGCTGAGGAATGCAGGCAATGTGCTTTGAATAGTTTGGTTTCAGGTAGCATCAAAGTTGCTTTTTCATTATTCTTCGACTTTCTTGAAGGAGATCTAAGTCCCTGTCTGTGTGCCAGAAGTTAACCAAAGGTATGGCAGGCTTACTGTCAGTGTGGTGGGACAGCTGCTTTATTCACTTAAAGGTGGTTTTGACTTTCTGTGAAAAATGAAGCCCTGGAATTTGCAGTGCACCTACAGTCTGATTTTCAGCCCTGCTATGCTGGTGCCTTTTCCACAGCAAAGATGATGAAAAATATGTTAACATTGCTGAGCAAAAAAAAATAGTGAAACTGCCAATTAAGTCTTGGGACAAATCCCTCTAATAGGATGCAGGAGGAATACAGTTATTCAGCTGCCACAGCTGTGACACATGGTTTCTTGCCTTCTCACAAGCTCTGACTGGGTTTAATGTACTTAGCAGTGGAGGTTGTTGAATCTGTTCCACAGTTTTTTTTTTTTCTTTTTATCAAAATCTGTAGTGGTTTTGCCCCTTCACTGTTGCTTGCTCTGCTCTGTTTGCAAGGGGCTGCTGGCTCAGTCACCCTTGCTCACTTTGAGCAGTGGGTTGTTATGTCACCTGGGATCAGCAGAACACCTTGGGGGCTGGCTTGCTCAGCACCGCAACAGCTGTGATTTTGGTACCCAGCTCCAAGATCACTTTATGCACCCAACAATTCTTCTGTATAGGGGTGAGGGAAAGACGTGGGAAATAAAAATATAATTAGTGTGAAAGAAGGACTATAAGCAATTTACTGAAAGTCTCCCCAGATTGTTGCCATTGTATTCCTTACTATTGCTAATTCTGCTGCAGTTTTCCCCCTCTTAGCATCAATGAATGCTTATATTGATGGATTATCAGAAGTTCTTGATAGTTCTAGTGCTGTTACCTAAGTTTACTCTGAATAAAATTATTAGGAAGGCAGTTAGAATTCCAGTGGTGTGACTACGCTGGCACTGTTATCATTGTACCAAGTCAGAGGCACGAGCTGTGTCAGGGTGAAGAACTGAAAAGCAGGAAGAAACTTAATCTTAGTTGACTTGTTTGCTGTGGCACAGAGAAAACCTTCTGTTGCAGATTGGTATTATATAGGCACTAGATTGGAAGTGTGGTGGTAGCAGTAGCATTCTTTAGCGATATTGCGTGGAGATAAGAGCATTATTGGCACATCCCAGACTCTTAGGCCCACTGCTGGTCCTTCACAAGATGCATCCAGCCATAAGTGACCACACAGTCTGTGGCAGGGGGCTTTCATAGGCTGCCTGTAGACTAGACTGCTTTCCAGTCATCAGTAGCTGATACATCCCTGGCATAAAACATGGGCAGCATAATCCCAATGAAAATGTACATTACTACTATTTCATCATTAGTTATATGGGCAGCAGTTCATCAGTGGTTCCCATTTTGACAAAGCATTCAAGTATGTACTCAATTATGGGTATATGGTTACATGCTGTTTGCTTCCAGATAACTTTAATGCATAACTGAGGTCAGCAGTGAGCTGCTGCAGGCATGCAAAAGAGGGCCAAGGTTCTAACCATCTTATATAAGCTATGAATTATGTAAATAGGAAATATCAGTGTCAACCAAGTTTTCTTTCAGCATTTGGTGCTAGCATGGGACATTGGTGCAAGAGAGTTTGGTTCTTAGAAGAAAAAACTAGAAGTCAGTTGAATGTTAGTTAACAGTGCTTTCAGAATTGCTTCTTAATTTTATTTTTTTTTTTTAACTAACCTGTTAAGGATGATGCTTTAACTGTCCATGTGCTGTGGCACTCATGTTTCAACTTCATGGTGCCTGGGAGATATTTGACCACTTTCTCAGTGTTTCTTCCACCTATGTGTTACTACTCCTGCAGTTGGAATTAAGTTTTTGTGTTGTATTGCAAATATATTTAGGCTGGCTGTAAATGGACTTGAGGCATTTGTTTATGCTGGCAGCTGGCACTGGAGCTCTTTGGTGGATCACCGGGCAGGTAAAGTGTGATAGCTCTTGGAAAATTTCTCTTGCCCAAAAGAAGAGACACCAGGTTAAAGACATGTGTGTATTAAGCCTTCTTAAGTCCATAGAATGGCTTTCTCATCTGTAGGCATATATGAGGTTTTATATATGTATATAAAAACTACATATAAACTATATATACATATACATAAAAACTTTTGTATGTGATAATTCCTCAAACCTTGTAAGAGAAAGTGTACAATACTTATAGTGTATCAGTGCTTTAAGTTTTCCATGACTATTGACTGTTTACAAAAAGTACATTTCTGGACCAAACATCTTGGAAAAAAATAAGAGTTTATGTCTAGAGAAGCAAATGTTTCTTTGCATCACAAATCCACAAGCTTTTGCCAATCCATTTCAAAGCCACTTCTAAGGCATAAAGTGGTCCAAAATCTGAGTTTAGTTTCACCTTTTCTTTCCCCCTGTTTCTGACTGCTCCTGATAATGATTATTTTTTCCCATTTGATGATCCAGGCTGTTCTAATTTCCCCCAGGGGAGCTAAAGCCCCTTTTTGGCATTGTTTTCAGTGGAAAATAATCCATTTTCAAAGTGGTGCTGGGTAACCTCAGAAGACAGGGTGGAATGCTGGGCCCAGGCTGATACAACGAGGTTGATTAAAGATTCCTATCTCACATCTTGTTTTAATTTTTTCCCCCTACTTTGCTTCTGTCTGAGTCCTAGATTGCAAAGTTAACTACAAACTTTAACTATCAAGTTGTTCCTTGTGCCTTGTGCGAACTTTTTGCTTCCTTTGGTATTGAAGAAATTACTTTCTGAGTGTTTAAAAATGTAATTGTGTCAGAAAGATGCAAAAAACCCTCTATTTCCAAGCAAAAGGAAAAAACAAAACCCAACACATTCAGATAGAACAATGTAGTTTTAGTGGGTAGATTTGTTGATTGCAAAAGGAAAGTCATAGAATCATAGAACCACAGAACTGGTTTGCATTGGGAGTGTTTGGAAAGATTATTTAGTTCCAAGATCCCCCCTGCCATGTGCAGGGACACCTTCCACTAGACCAGGTTTCTCAGGGCCCCATCAACCTGGTTTCAAACAAGTCCAGTAGGGGCTGCTTTTTCTGCATGGTGCCAGGGGTGGGTTAAAGCATGCACATGGTTGGTAGTCATTTCTTGAGAATTTCGAGAGAAATAATATTGTTATTCACAAAAAAACCCTCTAATTTTGTTTTTTAAATTAATCATTTAAGGTATGTAGAGGTAAATACTCAGTTGAAAAGCTTGACTAAATCAGTCTCCATTTCACAAGTCATTTATGCCTGTGCTTCACTGAAGACGAGCAAAATTGAGAGTACCGTAACTTGATCTTTTCCTCAAGAAATTTCTCACCCCGTCTTAATGCAACTGGATTTTAGAGTGGTTCTTCAATTAAATATCAAAAATTGGTTTGTAGTAATGGAGAAGGTTACAATTCTAAGGGGCTTGACAGACACAAACAAAATCAAAATAGTAGTATTTGTAGTACGAAACCCCAAAGCATGTTGAATGAAACCACTGCCAACCTGGATGGTGTATCCTATTGTTGAGAATCTTGGAAATACTAAGTGTTTGGCACTCATTCAATTTTCTGGCCATATATTTTGAAAATTAATTGTGTGTATAGATAGATGGTCTATTCATATGCCTGATTTTTATGAGAAGGAGATTGTGCTGCAGAGCTGGCCTATGCTTTATTCTCAATGTGTTTGGAAGGTGATCTAGGAACTCTGGCTAGTAAAAGAATTAAGAATCCAGGAAAAATCACACAGCTTGGAGATCTGCTGTGATGAATTTTACAAGCTTTCTTCCCAATTTGCTATCCTCATGGTTAACAAACGTTCCTGCAGCTTCTGACAAATGATATTCCCCATACAACTTAAGCACAGGCTGTTTAGATTGCATCATTGTCAGATTGTCAGCCACAACTCTGACAAGCCTCTAGTTTTGTTCTGTTTTCAGGCCTAGACTGGGTAGAAATATTACGTGGGTATCAGTCTTACAGGCTTTCTGAACTCCTGAAAGGGTTCAGAGCAAAACTGAGATCTCCTCTCAAAGCCTAAAATTACTGCAGTCTCACCCATGGGCTGCCCTGCACTCGAGATCTCGGGCTGTGTTGAACAGGTACAACTGCTTTGAGTTCACTGAAACTCTGAACATTCATCTCAGCTTAGCAGCTGCCTTTTGTAGTTAATCCACTGTTCATTTGGCCATTGAACTGTTGTTATGAAAACGGCTATGGGAGGGAGAAACCTGGCTGTACAGGAACTTTCCCGTTTCCTGCCTCTCGAGGTCTTGAGCCTATGCTCACCCTGGCCACCAGAGAGCTTTCCTCTTCTTTCACTCAGAAACTGGATCAGCACTGTTGCATGAACTGAGTTTAGTTTGAATTGTATTTAATTAGTGCTTTGAAGATAAGGATCATGATGTTGCAATAAACTTGGAATAGGATACACTAGCCAGCACAGACTGTGTTAAGCACTTGCTTTGGTCTCTCCAACTCAGCAGACTGTTGTGAGTGCTGCTGCTCTTTACAAACGTTTGTAGATAGATTTCAAAGTCCTTCCATCAAACATAAAAGTTGTTGAGTCCTGCAGCACTAACTATTCCTGTAGCTCTGTCTGTTGCATTCACTTATGAGTATTTTGAAGGGATGAATACACATTTTTCAGTGTTCAAAATGAACTCTTGTAGATTAAGGAGATACTGGAAAACATACAGTTCTCTCACAAGATATCAGAGATCTGATTTCAACTCTTTTGAAGTGGGGAATGAGAAAATGTAATGATTAACTGCCAACAATGTGGCAAATGCTCAGACCCAACTTTTCACTTAGTCTCATCTATTCAAAACTGTTCAAGAAAATGTCGGGTTAGAGATGAGTGAAATATATCCAACTATTTCCAGAAAATACCATGCATCTATGCAGATGTACAAATTTCTGGTTGTGAAGGAAAGGCAAGAAGAGAGAAAAAAGCAAGTTATACTAGAACTAGGTGGGGTAAAAACTGAAACACAACCCTAAAGATAGTGCTAGCTTTTAGAATTGCCTTGATCTCCTTCACTACAGTAATTAAGTGTCACCGGCCTGTTGCCATTAACCTTTGTGAGCAAAGTGCTGTGCTTCACACCTTAGCTATTCGTATCTATATGAATTGGATAATAGATGAATTAATTAATCTAGGTAATGAATATATATTATATTAATATCTGTATCTGCTATTAGCTCCTAGTGTTTTCTAACAAGCATTGCTGTGAAAGGAGAAGGTGCAGTTGGAAAGTTTGTCTGTATTGAGGATTGAGACTAAAGAAAATGGAGTCTACTTTTTCCAGCATGCTTGAAAGCCACCAGTGGGAAATGTCTTTGACAATAAAATCAATTGCCTGGCCATAAAAAAATATAAAATAAGTTGTCAGGTGAACTAGAATGAAGAAATGAAAGAGAGTTGCTCTAAGGAGAAAGAGATGCTAGTTATAATTCAGGATTGTGGTATAGTGTACACGTGATTTTTATGCATATCTAAATGCAACAAACAACTTGGCCAGTATAAAGCACATTGTGGTCATTATGCCAAACCTTTTGGGACAGCTGTGTTATCATTTTCCAGGGTAGAAATATCAATAGTCATAACTCAGGAGTTTAATAAGCTGCATTTTCAGGACTGTTTTAAAATTAAAATAAGCAGTTGCATCTGTACCTTTTCTGGGAACACTGTTTCATGAACTCTGGTGCATAATGCTTCAGTCTCCAAGGTTGCCCATTTTCTA
This sequence comes from Pycnonotus jocosus, assembly GCA_013400435.1. Lineage (NCBI taxonomy): Eukaryota > Metazoa > Chordata > Aves > Passeriformes > Pycnonotidae > Pycnonotus > Pycnonotus jocosus. Next base: position 206,105 of record VWYP01026913.1, on the reverse strand, counting down.
GTCTTGTTGCTCTTAGTTGTTATAGTAATGTATCTTTTTGACAGTGGCTAGGGTGCTTGGCAAGAAGGCATGTGGGCTATTAAAAAGTTTAGCTGGAGGAACAGGGAAACCTCTTCTGGTGCACAGTCATTGAAATGTCACCAAACTCAAATTTGTTATCTCTGACCTTTAGTGAAAGTCAAGAGATACAGTTTTCCTAATCTATTTAATACTTAAAATACACATTTGTCAAACATCCTGTAATGCTGGCAGATACACTCTGTGCTCAGTCATTCTTTCTTCTCTTCACTGACAGGACCATGTCAGTGGCATGTGTGGTACAAGAGACAACTGTCTGTGAAACATAATGAAAATGCCCTGAGATTGGCTCAGTTGGTTACAGCACAGTTCTAATAGCACCATGGTGCTGGGTTCCATCCTTGAATGGGCCGTTCATTTAAGAGATGGACTTCATGATCCTGATGGATCCCTTCCTATTCAGACTATTCTGTGCTTCTGTGAAAATGCACCATAGTGAATGGATATGTTTCAACAAAGTATCAGTACCTCATCTGAACTGCTTGGTGAGACCACTATAAGAAACAAACCTGGATCCTCAGATCTCCTGAGACTTAATTAAGTGTCTTGAATTTCAGGCAGAGTTTTTGGTTATTCTGCCAGTAGAAAACAGCATATAGGGGTGGAAGGTTGCAGTGGTGGTGCTGAAAAGACTCCTGCACTCCTATAGGAGAAAGGAGGTGGCCAACCTTTTGCTTTCTTGGGTAGGTGTTAACATTCTGGGATTTTATGACTGTAAAATAAAGGGCATTATGGTTAATTTTTACTTATTCCATCGGATTTGAAGAATGCAGGTATTCTGTCCTTATCTTAACAGTTTTGGGCTCAGTTTATGTATTTATCTCAATATACTATGATATTTATTCTGTGACAAGCAGAGTTCAATTAATTCATAGGATGTGGGTAGGATGTTTTTTGTTAATCACTTAATTTCTCAAACTGTAATGAACTTTGTAACTTCATTACCAAGTTACTCCTTCCTCTCACCTCTGTTTTGATGATTATTGAGTTGTTTTGTATTAAAGATTTTTGAGAACCGCACAATTGATGTGAATCCTTTTTATAGGATTTTGAAGAAATGCAAGGAGAGTTTGCATGGAAGTAGCAGAAATTCCACACAAACTCTCTTGAAATATTTCTCTATGCAAGGCTTTCTTACTCCTCTAAAATAATTACTTGAATCTGCTGTGTACTCTGCAGCCACTGCTATGAGGTGTATAGGACCCATCTTTTCCTGCAGAATTGTGCTGCTTATTCTTCTCTCTGTTATTTTTCTGAGTGTCCTCTTTTTGAACAGAAACTGACTTAGTATATACTTCATTGCCTGTATTTTTCCTCTTAAAGTCATCCTAATTTTCTTCTTAAATCAGTATCTGTCCTCATTCCCATATAGATACAGTGCAGTAGTGGAATTCTGCCTGCAGGAAAGAAGGTGGTATCCAACATTTTCTGCAGTGTCATGTAAACCAGATCCAAGACAGTTCAGCCAACACAGCAGTTAATACACCAGTGTTTTGCTTGTAGCTTAGCCTGGAAGAATGGCCCAGATAGAGAGAGACTTTTTACACTGGGAGACCCAGGCTGAATCCAGCTTCCAGGCACATTCTTGAACCAGTTTTCAAATCCCTTTTTGCCTTGGTCCCTCATCTGGAAAATTGGTATTTGGATTTTAGAGCCCTTGAGGAAGAACATAAGAGAGCAGAAAGACAGATTAAATGTGAAGACAGATACATAGGTGAAAGTTGAACCTGATACTAATTGTTACCATGTCTGTTCTTTTGGCATCACTCAAAAATGACTGTCATTCTTTTATTTAGATACAGTTCTTCTTTAACGCAATGGCTACTAGCTGAATATACTTGGATAACAGAAAAAATATGCTGTATCAAAAATGGAAACTCCCAATGCACACATGATGGCTCTATATTAGGCATGTGGGGCACCCCAAGGAACCTCTCAGTTGCCACCAGCTCAGGTCTCTCACCAGGTTAGTGCCCAGGACTCGTTGTGGTTACCTCACAGATTTTATGTTGGTCTCCTCAGTTACGGGACTTGTCCTTAGGAAGGAGGAGGTTTGGTAAGATGTGTGGACCTCAATTACTTTTCATAAGATCAAGATCAAAAGGAAGGTTCCATGATAGGTTTTCTTTCTTCTTTTTTTTTCTTTTTTTTTTTTCTTTTTTTTTTTCCTTTTTTTCTCTCTCTCCACAGTCCTCTAAGAGTATTTATACCATATAAAGACTTTTCAGAATAATTTCCAGCATATCAGCAGGTTTTCTAGCTGGCTCCCGTGATACACTGAAATGAGCCTCATCTGGGCATGCTGTGTACTCTCTTCCCATATTCTGACCCTCTTTGATCACAGCAATTGAACAAGGAGTTCAGATACATCCTGATTTGCCCCCCTCTATCTCTCTACTATTTTCCCTTTTTGAAGACCACATTAATAAAAACCAAGAATGTGGTGTTCAATATAAAAATACTGTTAATACTTCAGCCAGCATGGAATTTTTGTAGGTTGGCCCCTTTTATTTTTGAATTTCTTCTTCCTATTAGAAGACACACAACTCTAGTAAATGTATGCTTTGTCTTTTTCATTTCGTCGTGTGTAACTGCTTCCTTCTTTAGCTCAGCAATAAAATTAAAGCAACCTCTCAGTAGCCATTTTTCTCCACTGCACTTTAAATGTCAGTGTGGTTGTCTAAGCATCTATTGTTATGATTTTGGAGGGAAATGTAACACTTCTCTAACTTACAGTTTGAATGTTTCTGCCTCCTCACTTAGGCTTTGCATATGACACAGGCTTTCTTGTAGGAAAGAAAGAGTAAAGTGGAATGAGAGACTCCCATGGCTGTTAATGCATGGAACTGCCTCAAAGCTGTTCATCCCTGGGGACTGTTTTAGTTCACTGTGTTTTCCTGAAGATACAAAATATATTAAAATATGTATTAAACATATAATATTTATTACATGTATTAAATTTAGTAAAATGTTTTACTATGTTTATTAAATAGAGAAGATAGAATTCCACTTCATAATTTTTGCTCCTCTGTGTCACTGCCACTCTGTGTGGTTTGCAGTGCTTTCTGTTCAGGTAATTTTTTCTTTTTCACTTTCTCACCTGCAGTCTAGCTTCCACAAATACACACTCTTCTCATGTTTGGTGTTTCTTCGGCCACTCTTCCAGGCCCAAGGAATGTACAGGAACTGTAGAGCCTTTTGCATTAAGGATTGTGCATGGCTGTAGGGGGAAAGACATGGTAGACCACCTTGAAGGTCGGTTTGCTTCCAGATTTGCACTGCTCAGATGGAATGTCTGTAATAGCTGTAGATACAATAGAGAGACTTGAGGCAAACTTCCTTAAAATCGTTATATACTTCAACTTTCATCACTGGCTTGCAAAATTTTCCCTTCTTGTTTCCTTGACATCCCCTTCTGATGAAGGGATGCAATGTGAATGCCCAAGTTCAGCTGCTGGCAGTGGAATATCATTCATGGCAGAGCATCAGGCAAAAAATTTTGATTTGCTACACAGAAATCGAAGGCTGTGTTCAAGACACATTGCCATTTACTAGGATGGCTTTTGTATAGGAATAGCAAGGGCTCCAAGGGTGTCCCAAGGCATTGAGCCATGGGACAGGATCTGAAGACTGAGCACAAGATTTTCCTGATGTCATCAAATGATGTAGTACTACAGTTACTCATCTTGGAAGTTGTTTTGTTTTGTTTCCCTCCTGCTCAGAAGGGTGGGTTAAGATTATTCGTCATCTTTGGCTAAACTGACATGAAGTTATGTGGAACAGATGGACCAGACTTACTTTACCTACAGGTCTGAATAGTTTAATCCTTGTGTGCACCATTTATGATACTGTGGATGTTACAGCACTGATAACATCCTGCCACTTGAGTTATTGGTTAGTTATAGAAAAAAAAAAAAAAGAAGCCTAAACCAGCATCCTTCTCATTACCACCCTTTTCAAAGGGTTGTCTTCCAGAGATTTGGCAGTAGGTTGCCTTTCATCGTAGAAGTAAGTTGCAGTCTGAGAGGGAAAAAGGGAGACATTTCATACATAGGACCTCCAGGAAGTTTTAGTCTTTCCCTTTTCTTTGAAACTCTGCTTTTGATTTGTGTGTCTGATTAAATTTTAAATACTTCTTTGTCAATGAATATAGTTAGTTTAAATGTCTTGTATCTTTAGAACAGATAGAACAGTCCTGTATCTTTAGGGAAATGAAAATTTTGAAAATTTTAGACTAGATATTTATCTGTCCTGCCTCCATCTGAGGTTCCAGCTTTCCTGCATGAACACATGCAGATGAAAGCTGATAACTCATTTTCTGTGACTGCTGTGAAGAAGCAGCATCCTCAGTGATGGCCAGAGTGTGCTTGACAAGAGACCTGACAGAATACATCCTGTACAGCCAAGATACAGAAAACACTGGAACTGTTCTCCTGTAAAAGGGAAAAAACATCACTGAGGGGAATGAAAAAAGCAACTTGCCTTTTCTGCCTTAGAAAAGCCATCCCACAGCACCACCTAGCAGGCACAGGTGGATATGAATGAACAGTGTGAGGACAGGACTGGAGCAAAATGCTCCTGGGAGAATGCAATGTTTAGCAGGACTACGTGCTTTGAAACACCTGTTCTGTCTGATACCTAGCACAGGTCATTGATATAAACTGAGTTGTGCTATCCTTCCCTCAGGCAACTGGTGTCTTTTAGTTTTGGATATCTGTAGCTTCATACAGCTATTTAATCTCTCTGCATGTCTAATGAAATGCATCTTCAGCTTGGGGGTATTTTTTGTAGTCTGGAGTTTTTCTCTTTAATTCCATGTATTTCTAACACACCTAGCTTAATCAGAATGATGGCAGTACTTATCATGGAGTTTTATGTTTTTGTCTGCAATCAGTCCAAGGTGCTGGGGAGGAATTACCCAGCTGTCTGCTGAGGAATACTGCCAGAGCACAGATTCAGAAGAGGCCAGCAAGCACATCCTCATCCCACTCTCATGGCTGGGAAAAATGTATTATAAAATAGTTAAGCTGAAGCTGCTAGATGTCTCTGGTTTCAAAAGCAGTTGTTTTATATGCTTGTTTTTCTAGGGGGCCCAGAACACGGAGCTTTCTTTTGAGCTGTAAATATGAAGTGTTTATTTGTGATTCTGTAGCAGCCTCTTGTCTCTACCTTGTTATTAGGTTAATTTTGTTCATCTCCCTAGCTTACACAGCCTTTTAGCCTTCATCTTGCTATCCTAAACAGACAGAAGTGAAAGGCTCTGGCAATAGCCACTAATGGGAAGCTGTCTAGGAGATCGAAGCAAAGCGTCAGGGCTGCAATTAAAGATGTGATTTCGGAGCATGAGCTGTAGATGGTTATGCTGAGCTAGAGCAGCACTGCCTCTTCTATGAATTGTGCTGTGCATATATTGGTTTAAAAAAAAGACTCAGTAATTAGGGAGGAGGAGTAGGACTTTCAGCTTGCAGAGATTTTCAGTTTGGCATTATGCATTTACACCGCTGTACTACTGCTGTACATTTACACTGCTGTACTACTCAGAGGCAGTAGAGAGAGACCTCTGGCAGCAAGACTGAAATCCAGTCCCTTCAAGGTTCTGTGATCTTACTTTCCTGGTTAAAGCAAGTGACTGTCTATCATGACTCTTAATTTGCTCTGTAGCATTGGCAAAACTGTTGTTGTTGTTATTATTATTACTAAGAAGAAGAATAGCATTCAAGAACTGTACGACTAAATCCCAAAGTGGAAAACTAAATTCTTTCAAGTATTGTGAGACATTTTGCTCTTATAAAAGAAAAATGTGCTCATGTAGTAACTTGCAAGGCAGGGAGTGGAAACATCACCAGAAAAACACAATTTTTTTTCTGGTGTTTCCATGGCTACTGTGGTAATATCTTTCATACCATTCACTTGGTTGCTCCCTATGAGAGCCTACCATGAAAAACTTTTTAAAAGCAAACAAAATTACACCAAAAGTAAGAGTTCAGTGTGATTTTAGTACTCTCAATCAAGTCACCTCCTCAAAACTTGTACTCCACTGTGTTGAAAGGGTCAAATCTCAATTACATTAGTTTTTGGCCAAATCTATAGGAACTATTCCCATCAGGCATTACACAGCTACCGCAGTGCATTTCAGTTGAGCTTTCTTGGATACAAAGGATCATGTTCTGGAGCAGTTTATTTTACTGCTTTTGTGAACTGCTGCCCCTTGTTAGGGCATCACTGTATTTACTGATTTTGTCTGCAGTTACTCTTGACTTCAGAAGAAAGTGGAAGTAATCTGTTGTGGTTAGTTCAGGAAAAAGAAAGGGCTGGGGTTTTTTGGTTGGGTTCAACAATCCCCCCCCACTCCCGTCTCCTCTCTATTCCTCTTTCTGTCCGTACTGCTCCCAAAGAACTGAAACAACAGCTCAAAATTGATCTATGATGCAAGTCAAATCACTGCTGATTATGATCTTACGCTTCTGTGGGTTCAGCTCTTTGAATGACCCTGGCAATTACTGGGCTAAAAACTATTCAAGACCCAGATGTTGAATAATTCCTAAGTACTGCATCTGAAATATGTTTCATTCTGATGAAGCAAAACTCGAATATGTGTGAAATAATGCCACAAATAAGGGCACATCTCACTGTACAGTGGTTTGGTCAAATGTGCTTTAGTCTTTAGGTCCAGAACAGCGCACTAAGGGTCAGATGAAGAGAAAGACAGACTTTGGAATGGAATCCCTTGTTCTGGTCACTGCTGCAAACCTACCTGTAGCTTGGTAGCTACACCTCCTAGGAATATACAGACATATACTTGACTTCAGTTATTTTATTACATTGCTGTTTGGTGTTTTTAGGCTTGTTGTCACATCTCAGGTGATTTCAGAGGATGCTCTGTTGCACTTCTGAGGCTCTTTTAACTTCATTTGGGAGACAGGAACCCAGTCCGGTCTTGTATTTGAGCTCCATATCCAGATTTTCAGAAAAGTAGGCTGCAGAGAGACTACACATACAGATGAGTTAGTTCAGAAGCCTTGCTGGACCTGTCAGTTCTGCACCTGAGTCTCCAAGCCTTGAATACTTTTCATAGCCATGTTCCAATTCTGGTGTATAGAAAACATGTTTCTATCCCTTTCTGTCTTCTGCTGTCAAACTAGATCCAAAATGAGCATTGCTGCTGAGGACTCAAGACAAAACCTATGAGTCATTGGAAGTTCTTCAGCCAACCACTCAGTATTATCTTAAGTGCTTGAGAAAATGTAATTCATTTAATGTACAATATGACAGATTTTTACTGTAATCCCAGACCACACATGGTGTTTAGAGAACTACTTGGATGTCATTGCATAAAAGGTCTTGTTCTTCACATGATACATGAACTGAGAACTACATTTTGGGCATATGTATGGGCATTTGAATCTTAACATACGTGGAACTGCTTTGTTATACTGAAATTAGGTAATCTCAGTGATCTGGTGAACATAAGTGTTATGGATTTTTCATACCTTTCAGTATTTGTGTGTTTGGGGGCTGGTATGAGTGTGAGAGTGAGAGGCAGAAAATAAGTTGCAAGTGCCATGCTTTGAAAAATAAAGGCTAGTTTAAAGGATATATTTAAGAATCACCATTTTTTAAATTTATGGGTTTTATATCTGTAATTTTTAGGCATGTTTAATAAATTAGACACTATCCTGGACAACTAAGTGTAAGTGGCTTTGCAGAGAGTTGGACAAGATGACCTCCAGAAAGATCACTTCCAACCTCAACCCTTAATTGAATCACCCAAAATTCCTCCTCCTTTTTCTGCTGTGATGGTACTCACATATACATATGCTTTATACTTCAAGGAATACTATAAAAGCCAGATCTTTTTTATGAGTTGTAACAAAGGAATTTGCTTTTAGTCAAACTGCAGTTGGGATCTGGACATGGAGGTTAGTGAAGCTGAAGTTAACTTCATCTAATCTGCAGACCTTTGGAACACAAGTGAATATGAGTGTGATCAGAGTTAAGCCTGTATTGGGAAGCCTTTGCCGTATCACCAGAAGTGCTATCACCAGAAGTGCTGTATGGAAACAATTCCATTTCTCTTATTCAAGCAGGACTCTGAGGAGTCTTTTTCCAGCTCTTTCACCTTTCTGTGATTCAAAACCAACCGTACGTATTTTAAGTTTGTATGTTGGTTCGATTTGCTGTAAAATTGGGGGTGGATGTGATGAGTTTGGTTGATGAAAGTCAGAGGAAGGAGGTAGCTTGAGATAGCACATTATCTTTTTGAATGCTGAGCTTCAAAATGCTTAAAAAATAGTTATCACTGTAACACAAGAGCACTGTTGAGAGAAGCCTACAATAGTATAATATATTCTTGCAGTTGTCCAGTTGTATGCAGAAGTTGCATACTTGCTTTTATAAAATACAGAATTTATGAAAATCAAAATTGAGAATATCTCCATCCCTGTCCTCTTCTGGCAAAGGAAGGAGCTAGAGTAATGTGACACTGCTAGGGCTGTGTAATTAAGCAGTGCCTTAGCTGATATGCAGTTACTTGTGTCCCCATAATTCAGGTTTCTAAATGACTCCATGAAATATTCTGCCACTCACTTCAGAAACCCACCACACAGGAAGCTGGAAGTGTGCCTGGTCTGTTACATTTTTGTTTTCATCATGAAATTCCTTGGATTTACAAAAAAAGCATCTAGACTAGATTGATGATGATAAGTGGATTTGAGGATAGCAATCTCTTCCAGATTTGGGACAGACAAACAGATGATTACTGGAGAAGTATGACCACTTATGTTCACATGTCCCCCAGAAAGCATCTTTATTCATTAACTTTATTTGGCAAGTTGTCCAAAGGTAAATAAGTGTGTCTGGTTTTGCCGTCAAGCCTTTGCTTCTGAATTACTTTTTGTGCCTGATAATACTCAAAAGTTTGAGACTAGAGAAAAATCTTCAGTCTGTACATACAGTGAAACAATAGTACTTTTATCGTTATAGTAATAAGTGGAATATATGTTTATATCTATATATATATCTCCTTTCTCTAGTTTTACTTTATTACATATTCTTTCAAGAAGAGTTTGTGCTGGGTTTGTCCCATGGTGTGACGTGTGATACTTGTCCTTTCAGCAGTTTTATCATTTCAGTAGTTCAAACCACTACCATTTTGCTTTTTAGGATGCTTTAAAAGAATAACCTATTAACAATTAATTGCTTAAGCAAGATGTTGCAATAGGTAATATTTTATAATTTGGAGTATTTGTTGACTATCTTCAACCATTTCCACACACTTTTATTCATAGGTTATTATGATTTTGTGTTTTTGCTGTTGAAATGTTGTCTATAAGATTGTATAGTGTCAGGAAAGGAGTGCTAACCATATCATTAAACTTACATTTACTTTTGGGTGAAGTTATTTAAACACAGGCATAGCTTGGGTATTTAATATGAATACATTTTAATGAAACTGTTGAAAGAACAAATTTCACGTGCAGAAAACCACAGAAGAATAATAGAGTAGTTTTCCACTGTACTTGCAAACTCAAATAGTTTTTTTCCCCTAGAGCCCTTGAACTCAAGCTTGATATTATTTAAACAGGACATTGCCAAGGCCACTAGCTCTAGCAAGTTGTTTCATAAGCAGTAGAACTAATGAAGCAATTTGTTATCTTTGTTTTCCTTCTTCTTTGCTTTTTCCTTGTCATCCCACATGCTCTTGGTAGCTCAGTCCTGCTCTGTGTCCCATGCCTTTTGTTTTTTGTGCAAATGGGTGACTGCAGCATGGCTGGTGGAAGACTGAGGACTAATTTTCTAGCTGTGTCTCTTTCAAAATGACTGGAAACTTCATTTTTTCTTATGAGATTGCCAGCTTGGGGTCTTCTGTAATGCCTTTTTCAACTTGATTAGGAACACAGCTCCATTACTGTCAAGTATGGTAGTGCAGTGGGCAGATAGATCCCATAGTTACAGGAAAGAGTCCAGAAGTAGGCAGTGGGAGGGACAGCACAGCTGCCTAAGGAAACAAGGGTAAAAATGCTCTGCATCTCATGGCTGCCATGTGTTTCAGTGGGTTTAATTTTGTTAAGAGGCTCCAAGAGAAGGATACTCTAATAGTTTTGTTATTTCTCTATTTTCCTCTGGCTTTAACCATTATTCATTCATTTTACTGGTGATGGTTTTCACAATCAGGGACAGGGTGACCTCTGAGCTTCCATTCAGCCACTCTGTGCCTTGGCCAGCAGGAAAATTAACGTCCTGAAGACATTAAAGTTTTGATATGCTGCTTTGTACATAGTTTTGTACACAGTTCCCATATCAAGCATACTGCAGGTCTGAAGCTTGTGAAGCACTCTCTGCTGCTATCATGAGGAAATTTCTGGTCACCAGCTATATAAATCAGAGGTCTGACTATGACTGGGAGTGGATCTTGGAAGAAAGTAGTTTGTTGTGAAAAATTAATGTGGAACTAGTGAACTTCCTCCTACATAATTTTTAATCATTCAAGAAAATGATGAAGTAGTAATTTGATCTTAAATCTAAGGACTTCATTTGGAATTTAAAATATTTCTGTAAACACATATTAGTCAAATATTTACTTGGAGGCTTAAAATAAAGAAATAAGATGCAATGTTACATCTTCTGCTTGCCTTTTAAATGTACAGGACATCAGCTTTTCTGTACATAAAATGTGATTGGTCACAGCATGCATCGTAGAACTATTGCATGATTTGATTAATTGTAGATGACTTTCAGATCCTTAAATGCTTTGCATGAGATCTCTTAGGAATAGGTTATTGAATCCCTTCTCTCTTTAAAATCAATTGCTTTTTGTCTTGAGTAAGGTGACTTTGTATTACATTAGATGTTTCCACAAACCAAAATGTCATTCAGCAGTATACAGAAGCTAAAACATTGTGATATGAAAGGGATTTCAGAGCAGGGAGTGAAGATAAAGTCCTATCTGCAAATAAGTTCAT